>RQTK01000116.1:29851-40338 GCA_003991915.1 Elysia chlorotica | reverse complement strand
TATTATTATTATTATTATTGCAATAAATTTAAATGCAACTGATTATTTTTGGTAAATGCTTTTTTTTGTTGAATAGCTAAAAATTATATTCATAATTAATGCAAATTTTGACTTAAACTTGTAATTATGTATATTTCAGGCGATCATTAAACAATAACAATTACTAGGTCCTACCTTGTGTCCAATTTAACAGCTATCTTGCCTGCATAGTGCATAGGGATAACATTCCCTCTGTTTATCTTCTGTGTTTGAGGCCAATAAATGTTGCTCTGCGATAGTTAAAGACTTTGCGATCTCCATTACATAAACGGATGCTATAATCCACACCATATAGGCATGCACTTGTCTGGTCACTCTTTAGATTACTCCGTAAGTCTATGATCGAGCTATGATTGCTAATTCTCTTATCTATCGTCTTCGTTTTAGTTGTTGGACTCATTTTCAAAAGCCTCTATTTAGCCTACCTCTGATAAGAAAATAGTTTGATAATTAAAATTGACATGATGCGGTTGGCTTTGGCGATAACTTATTACAATTGGCATTTGTGTAACATCGTTGTAAGAGTGTGTACGTGCAATTATAGAAATCTGACACATATTCCTTGGACAAAAGCCACAGATAACGATCGTTCCTTCGGAAATTAATTTGGTTTCACGAATAAGACCAAAACAATAAACAAACAACCGATAGGGTTGGTTGGTTGGTTGGTTGGTTGGTTGGTTGGTTGGTTGGTGTGTTGGTTGAGTTGTTTCTTAAAGCTCAGTTGCAGCAGTTGCTATGTCTTATCATTTACGGGCCCAAAGAGCCCTCTATATATTTAGCTCCGCTCTCTCTCTCTCTCTCTCTCTCTCTCTCTCTCTCTCTCTCTCTCTCTCTCTCTCTCTCTCTCTCTCTCTCTCTCTCTCTCTCTCCCTCTTTATTGCTCTATCTCTCTTTCTCTCTCTCTCTTTCTCTCTCTCTCTCTCTCTCTCTCTCTTTCTCTTTCTCTCTCTCTCTCGCTTTCTCGGGAGGATGTGGTATGAGCGTGGTGGTCCTGATGTAGAACATCGGCTTCCGACACAAAAGGTCTGTTGTTCGAGTCCTAGCGATTTTGCCAAGGCATTCAAACTTGATTAACTACAAAGCTACAAGTTTAACGTAGTTGTATTTCAAAAATCAAACTAATATGCTTCAAATGGTAAACAACTATATACTGTTGGCTAGTAAAACGTTTGTGTAACATCATTAGAAAAGTTGTTTTTCAAAAAACGAACTAATACGTTTCAAATGTTGTAAAACTATATTCATTTTGTTTGTAAACCATTTGTTTAATCTCAATAGAAAATCGACACGAATAACATTGTACATACACTTAAAAGTAAAGAATATAACAGGCAAAAAGTTCCAAATTACGACAACCTTAAACTCTATTTAGGCTTTTATATACTAACCATATCATGGATCATTCACAATACGGTTTACATGCTGCGAATTATACTACATTTTAATTATTTAAACTAAATAATCGCATTTGAAAGCATTGGAATTTGAGTCAAAACGAGACTCTGAATTTAACCTTTAATAACAAAAATGCTATTTAAGCTATAACTCAAATAGGTTTATTTTTTTATTTTTTTAAATTAATTGTTTCATATAATTTATTATTTCGCTTGACTCGATTATGGTTATATTAATTTACCCTTGTGTCCATTGCCCAAAAAGTATTCATTTGCTGTTGTACTTAAGATTGAAATAAACCTCTCTCTCTCTCTCTCTCTCTCTCTCTCTCTCTCTCTCTCTCTCTCTCTCTCTCTCTCTCTCTTCGTAGGCTACTACCAACTACATCTATGCTACTACTAGTCCCAAAACTTTAAATGGACACTCAACCGAGGCGTCCGAACCATCCTTTATTGGGTCAATACGAGCAAATGAAATACATTATTAAGATTTCTACTTATCAAACAATAAGATAAAATAAATAATAATTCACTGCTGATTATATAGTATCTTTCAAAGAAAACTACTGTCGACTATAACAGTGAGTTTTGTCAAGAATTTCGTTTTGCTAATTTTCTTGAGGGGCATGGTTGATTGATTTTCATTCCAACTTTTCCAACTATAAAGCAGAACTGGAAGCCATCAAAGAAGCTCTCACTATGCTAGAGAGGATCACACCATCCATCCCAAAAGCTAGAGCAGTACTTCTCAGTGACTCAAGGTCAGTCTTGGAAAAATTGGAAGACTTAAAGGGGGAAGAAAGACAATATCTTGCTAAGTGTCTAGGAAATGTAGTAAGAAACACAGAGTCTCTGGTCTTGCAGTGGATCCCAGCCCACTGCAGGATAGAGGGAAATGAACGGGCTGACAGATTGGCAAAGGAAGGATCAGTACTGGAACAGATTGAAAGTGACCTCACATACAGAGAAGTAAAGTCCATAATCAAAACCAGCCTAAACAAAAAGTGGAAAAAGAGTCACCCTGAATACAATAAGCAAGATGGGGTGTACTGCCTAAGCAGACGAGGCCAAACCACTATTTTTAGGCTCAGGACTGGACATAACCGACTAAAACACCACATCCACAAGATATTTAAAGTCGGCGAAACAGATCTCTGCTTGTGTGGACAGGCAGCAGAAACAGCCCAACATGTGCTACAGGATTGCAGAATATACACAATGTTAGACAGTCCATCTGGAGGGAGAGAATAGATATGCACACGAAGCTATACGGGCCCCTTCCTGAGCTAGAGAAAACGGTAGCCTTCATTGCGCAGGCTGGGATCAGAATTTGAAGAGAGTGTTGGAGAACGAGAAGAAGAAGAAGAAGATTCCAACTTTTCAATTAATCATGTAAACACAAAACATGGCTGCGCCCTGGTTAAACTCGTTTATAAAACACATAAATGTCAGATTGTACGCTCGCAGATTTTGCCTAGATCTATATGGATCCAAAAATGTGCTCCTCCGTCAAAATATATCACGTACATCCAGAGGACTAATCCGATATATTGTGCTTTCAGCAGTTGCGTTTACGACGGACGCGGCTGCGAAAACTGCAAGTCCCAAACATGGAAATTACCACCGAGGTGAAACCGGCAGTATGGTATGGCCTCTAACTGTATTGTGCATAAATGAGTGTTTACAATATAATTTCCTAGTAAATCGGAACATTTTCAGATTATATACATGACTTGTCTGAAGATAATTATGGGAATGATAAAAATTGATATGAAGGCTTATATGACAACCCATTACAAGCTACCTTGGCGTTGTATTGTCTTACTGGATCTAGATTAGATCTATTTCCAGCAAACGAAAAAAACGATTATTTTGTCAGCAATTGTCAAGGCGAAAAAAATGTTTTTAGCCAACAAGAGCAAGACGGAGAATGAGTTTCTATATATCTAGATATCTAGTATTTAACATGAAATAAAAGGGTTTGACTTTGAGACTATGATATCAATATCAGTATCACCAAAGTATTGGCCTCATACATACGTATAAAGTAAGGAAGTGCAATAGATATTTTTTTCAGTGAGTGGAAGTAAGAAGTCCCTGAAGCCTTATGGAGTCAAAACCTTATATATATTACAGAATGTTTTTTTCTTCTGTGTTTAGTTTTTGTTTTCTAGTTTCAAATTTGCCAAAAAATTAATTATTAATATTAAATTATCTATAGGTTTTATAGGCTGAGACACGGCTGTGAAGATTTTTTTTTTTTACTGAGCCACGTAACACCAATTAATAACCATGTAGGTCTAGATCTAGAATGGACTAAGAACTACACCGCAACACACTAGTAAACATATTTTTATGATCAATAGAGATTGTGGGCCTAGATCTATGGCTATCCCATTTTCAGCTTAGTATGCTAGCTAAAATACTGCCAGGGCTCAAAGGTTTAAACGATGCCTGTCTTTGTATATGTAACTTTATGTTTTCAAAAAGCAATGGGCTTACAAATTATTTTTTTTTCGTGGATTTTCCAGAATTTTGAACCAAATGATCCTCGCCTTCGAAGCCATGAGTGTCTTAAAAATGCTGCTGGTCTGTCTGTTGACTCAACATCAGCTGTCTTGTCCCAAACAGTCTACGCTGTAACCAAGATTGAAAAAGAGTATGTGGATGTAAGTTTTTTCCATTTCTATTTATATCTACACTATTTTATGAAACTAATTGACTCAGAATTGGCCAACAATAAGATTTTTTTTAAAGTTTAAAATTGTTTAGTCTCAATGTACAATAAATCTGAAAGTGCAGTTATGAACAAATCTAGCTGGGAATTATATAATTTGTAAAGGCTTAGGAAAAGGGTAAAAAAGTTTTAAAATGTATTTGATTGTAAACTATTTTTGAAAACTATGACAACTTTCACCAGACCATTTATAACTCACCCACTCAATCCTCTTCGATCCTTCTGGCGCATTAGGCAATTTCTAACACTACTAACAGAGCTTTCCTCTTTTCTCTGTTGCCATATATTCTTTTTTCTGCACCAGTGTATGAATGTACTCATTGTCCTGATCAAATACCATCCTAAATCACTCTCAAATTTAATATCTTTAAATGCATTATGTGTAGATACTTTTAATTGTTCATTTTTCTGCGTCAGTTGGTGAATGTACTTATTTTCCTGATTGAATACCAACTACAAATGCTAGGTCATACAGCGCATATTTGCTACTCATCAAATACAGAGGGCTGCGGTGGCCCTGGGGTAGGACATCGAATTCCGATGCAAAAGGTCCAGAACTGAACCCTGGTGATTGCGCTCCCTACTGGTTGGGTCGGTGTCAGTTTAATGTGACCGGCTGAGACAGGAGTCATGGCATCCCCGTCCTGTCTTGTGTGTGGCAGCACATAAAATTCTCAGACGTCAGTCTTGGGGCCTGTCCACAATATAGCCTATATAGTGCTGATGTTGGATGTTAAAAACCAACTCAACAACAACAACCTTCAAATTATACATAACATGTTTATGTATTTCATCATTCCTTTCTGGCACCAGCTGATGAATGTGCTCATTGGAATACCAGCCGTAAGTGCTAGATCATGCAGGAGAGATGT
Organism: Elysia chlorotica; assembly: GCA_003991915.1. Taxonomy (NCBI): domain Eukaryota; kingdom Metazoa; phylum Mollusca; class Gastropoda; family Plakobranchidae; genus Elysia; species Elysia chlorotica. Next base: position 35,293 of record RQTK01000116.1, on the reverse strand, counting down.
GCTTATACTCAAATTAAAAATATATTTTTAATTCTTTCCATACCCACCCAGTATAACTGTATTTATAGTCATAGAAATTTGATCCAGCTCACCCGGTTGTTGAGTTGGTTTAACGTCCAACATCAGCACTATATAGGCTATATCGTGGGCGGATCCCAAGACTCAAGTCTGACAATTTTATGTGCTGCCACACACGAGATAGGGTGTGGATACCATGACACCTGTCTTAGCCGGTCACATTAAACTGACACCGACCCAACCAGTAGGGAGCCCAATTGCCAGGGATCGAACTACAGCCCTTTTGAAATGGAAGGCGATGTTCTACCCCAGGGCCACCACGCCCCATGTACTCATTGTTCTGATGGAACACCAGCTACAAGTATTGGGTCAGATAGCAAATATGTCCTTATGATGATAAAACTCAATATCTGTAATTTTATACATAATGTATTGATATACATCATCATCATCATCATTATTATTATTATTATTGTTATTATTATTATTATTATTATAAATATGTCTTTATGATTAAATTCAATATCTGTAATTTTATACATAATGTATTGATTATTAATATTATCAATCTTTTTTTGTCTGGGTCACGCAGCGCATATTTGCTAATGATCAAATACATTTATAACGTGTTGATCTATTTTGTAATTCCTTTCTGGTGCCAGCTGGTGAACGTACTCATTGTCCTTATGGAGTACCAGCTACAAGTACTGTGTCAGATAGTAAATATGTCCTTATGATAGAATTCAATACCTGTAATTTGTACATAATGTATTGATATAATTATATATCATCAATCTTTTTTGTTGCATCAGCTGGTGAACGTACTCATTGTCCTGATGGAGTACCAGCTACAAGTACTGGGCCACACGGCGGAAGAGGAGAGGATAGGAGACCTGATTGTTCAGACCAGGCACGAAATAAACAAGGTCAAGCAGAGGAAGGAGGTAAAATGATGCCGGTGATAAACAGTGATGCCAATTTTCCGTAAATGTACAGATGTTCTCTAAAAATAAAACAACAGTATACATGAAGTAAAAAATCTTAGCACTAAATTTTGTGGAATTACTTTTTCTTCAAAATTTTCAAAGATAGAAGTTATACTTATAGGGGGTTCAATTCATCAAAAAAACAAAACAAAAAACACTTAAATTCATGGAGCAGATTTTTTAAGGCATTTATTTTGAACAAAACTTATCGAAAATTTGAAACTCTGCTATTGTGTACATTAATTTGTTTCCTTTTGTTAAAGTTTTCACTTTAATACTCTTTTTTGTATTTGTGTTTTGTTGTATTTTATCAGAATGGTTAAAATTTACGTGGAAGCAATAAGCCATTCTGGTAACTCTTTTTTGCCTTCCAGGACTTGCGCTTGTTGTTTAGTAGTGTTGAAAAATTGGCAGACGCAACAGCTGAAGTGGCTTTTGCTGCCGGTAAGAAATTACTTACTTTTGGATCACGCACCTTAAACCTAGTGCTTTAGAAATTGTAGTGGGAAAAAAATCAACACTGAAAAATATAAATGTTGGCAAAAAATGTTAACACTGGAAGTGTGAAGATTTTATTATTGTCATCTTTCAAAGTGAGAGTGGATGATGGGTTTGTATGTCTTGAATTTTAAAAAAGCATGTTTTAGTAAACATAGTATACTAGGCATTCTTAAAGTCATGATTGAATGTTAGAGGGAAAGAAAATTGTCAAACAGTAGCATTGTCATTGTGAGTGAAATAGAACGAGGTCCTCCATAAACACGAATGTACCTATGTCCTGATTGAATACCAGCTACAGATGCTGGGTCATACAACACATATTTGCTAATCATCAAATACAGTACCTTCAAATACAGGGGGCCACTGTGGTGGCCCTGGGATAGGACATCAAATTCGTTTGATTTTTTTTTCAATGTTGCAGCGCATAGACCGTTGCATTTTCTTTAAAGAAATATTCGTAATGCAAATGTCATTTAGTATTATTGAGTCTATATTGTGGGTATAGAGGCAAAATATTGTAACTGCCCTTTTTAGATCTCTGCATTTACAATAATATACCTCTCAACCGACGATTTCTTGGTAAAAAAAGCTTTCTTGACCATAAAACTTTTATAATCAGCACTTTTTCTAAAATCTGATAGCTGCTGTCATTTATTGAGTCTTTATTCTAGAACTAAGCTATATCGATACTAAACCTTGGGGCTTATATAACCTCTCAATTTTTCTAAAATTTGACAGCTGCTGTTATTTATTATTATTGAGCCTTTATTCTAGACCTAAGCTATATCGATAATAACATTTGGGGCTTATATAACCACTCCATTTTTCTAAAATCTGACAGCTGCTGTCATTTATTGAGTCTTTAATTCTAGACCTAAGCTATATCAATAATAAAACTTCGGTCTTATATATCACTCCTTTTTTCTGAAATCTGACAGCTGCTGTCATTTATTGTTATTGAATCTTTATTCTAGAACTAAGCTACATCGATACTAAAACTTGGGGCCTATATAACCACTCCATTTTTCTAAAATCTCACAGGTGCTGAATATGCCTCAACGAGCGCAGGGGAAAGACTTTACAGTGCACAAAAAGAAGTGAGACGGGTCCAGACTGAATCGGCTAAAGTTGAACAACGACTGCACGAGGCCCAGGCACGATCCGTGGAAATGCTGAGTCAGCACGAGGAGCAGAGGCAGGCGGAATCGGAGACGACAGAACAAGAATTTCCCTCCGTTGAGGACAGTCTAGACCCTGAGAGTGAGACGACGCCTAGCGAGGCACAATCTCCCTCTTCTACCTCCCCCTCAGAACCGTTTACTCAAGAGGATGACGATGATGATGATTTGAGTGGAAAATAATGCTGTGTGAATTGGGACAGTACTATATTATATATGTGGCTGTTTGTTCGGCTGCCAGACTTGTCGTCATAATCGAGCTATGCGTGTTGTGTTAAATCTTTACAGAACATTGTATGTCCCTTAAGACAGCAAATTGATAAACATGGCCACTTCCCTTTTTTTTCACTTTGAGACCAGTTTTGTCATGACACTGTGCTAGTATTTGATACTTTTAAGAATCAATATCATCGATATTCTACAGCTCAGTTTGTGTATGAGTTGGAAAAAAACAATCTGTATAAAGAACCTACTAAACTACAACTTTACCACACAAAAAATGTATTTCAACACCCTCAAGTTATTTTTTTTAGGCACTGAATTTCTATATGTTTGGTATTTGACGCAAAACTTATGGACTGAGCCTTTATCTCTGATAATTAAAGCAATTCAATAAAAAACCAAACTAAAACAACAAAAGAACACAATATAATCAAACCAAAACAACAAAAGAACACAATATAAATAACACCTACATATATTATATTATATATGTGTTAACATTTTATTCCAACAAGATAATATTTGATGCAATATGAATAGGTTACCTGAAACAGTGAAAGTAGTAAAAGTGAAATATCACATTTTAAGGCCTTATTAAATTGAAAAAAAAAACAAAGAAAATTCAGCATTAACAATTAAAAAAAAAAATTTTAATGTTGGATATTACCCTTATAATGTTAACACACTGTTCTTATATTGAATGATATGTATATAATGATATGATGAATTATTTATTATTATATTAATGGTTATTTTTCTGAATAAATAAAAAAGTTGAAGCACTTACAAATGGCATATTAAGTAAGGGAATGTAAATGCTGATAAGTTAGGCTAGCATGAACATCTAGAACTAGAAGGAAAAAAATGAAGAATGCTGCACTTATTAAAAATATCCAAGCTGTAATTTAAAAGGAGAGCTAGAGATACCAACATATATTGCTCATTTGAAAAATTGCATTTATGGGAATTTCACATTGTTTTCTTTCTATGGCAACCTTCTAACAACCCAATTTCTTCTGAAAGAATGTCGTAGGCAGCAATAAGTTTTGAATGCCAGGTAGCGGTTTTGTGATCCCTTGCTTCGAATTAAGAGAATCAAACCAGAAAGAGATTGAATTGTGAGTCCAGTTCTAACAAAGCCAAAGAGAAAAAAATAACCTATCCTGTGGGAAAATTTGGTTTATGAGAAATTGAAATTATCAGACTTTGTTTTTTTTTTTTTTTGAGGTTTCGATTGTACTTCCTCGTGAGTTAAAAATAGAAAAGGATAATCCCTGAAATTTTTTTTTTTTTATAATCTTTCTCATTTTTGTAATCAACCACTTGATCGCTATACAGTATATAAATTCTTTGAACACAATGAAAATTAGGCATACAAATAAACTTCATTTGATTAAGAAGTACATCATTTTTTATTTTGTTTTAATATACTACTGACATTAATTTTGCTGGTGTGTTTTGAGATTCTTAATCCGGTACGCTGCTGTACCGGTTCTTGAAAAGGTTCAGTAAAAAAACAAATTATCCAGTTGGCATCACTGTTAGCATTAACTGTTTACTTCTTCCGAATGCATTCATTGTAGCTTCCTAGATCACAACAAAGCGAAATATAAGAAAACCTCTTTCACTTATGGAAACAACACATTTTGCAATCTAACAACCAAATAGCAAAGTGTCTATATATAGAGGGCACATTTTTCTTATAAACTAAAATATAATTATAGGAAATATTGTAAATATTATGCTACATATGTTGAGCACATATATCATACCAATAAGACATTCATGTTTGGTTTGTTGGTTTGTTTATTTGTTGTTTTTTTTTTCAAAATATTTGCTTTAAATGTATTACACAGGCAAAAATATATTGTAAAAAAAAAGGAAACTACAGTGGAATCTGCTTTAAAAAAACAACAACGTCTTGATGACAGATAAGTTTATCTTATTCCAAGTTTATAACAAACAGATACTGTGAAGAGCAAAAAAGGGAATTGGACCCTTGGATAAAAGTTGATATGAAGCCACAGTTTTATCTCAAAAGCAGGTTCTACTGTAGAATGCCTTTAAAATCTGCCATTATCAGGGCTAAGAATCCTCCTCCTTTAGGCTGAAATCCTCCTTTTTTTAAAATCTAGTTCCTCCTTTTTTGGTCTAGTTTCCTTCTTTTTTCATCTGTTTCAAACCATGTTTTCCTCCTTTTTGTAAGAAGGTCCCTAGATTTCAGCCTTTTTTGTGTTGGGGCATTCTCAGCTCTGATTATAGAACCTTGTCAATGTGGAAAGTTCGTTATAAAATGTTTGAAAACGTGTTTACTGATTAAACTGTGGAGTATGGATCTGAATTACATATGTACATATTTAGCTTTAACAAAAACAAAACAAACAATTTTTAAGGGTTGAAAAGGTCTTTTGAGGTAGCAATTTTTTCTACATTAAGTCTATATTCTTGAACAAAATGCTCATCAAAGTGAGAGGCATTTGACAATAAAACTTTGCACTTCCAAAAAGCAACAATGCATGATTATTTTTTTTAAAATT
>RQTK01000116.1:8919-29604 GCA_003991915.1 Elysia chlorotica | reverse complement strand
TACGGGACAGGGATCACGTTACAACTACAGATTGGCAATGCTGTACAAAGCTACGGAATATATATATATTATATATATATATATATATGTTTTTGTTTTTTTTGTTTTTTTTTTGTACTAACATCTAGATTAACTTGACCTAAGTGCCTTAAAAAGGTTATGTTAATCAGACAACCACCTACTAAGTATTATATTCTGTACAGTATTGTCCATTTCACATTATTGCTTCTGGTGGCACAACAATTTAAATGTTCTATCCTCAAGCAACACAACAATAAGATATTTTTAAAACATGCAGAGAAAATATTGCATAACTTGCTCAAACAAACAAGACAATATACATGGTGTATTTTACATATTAATTAATAAAATAGATACAGGGCACATTACAAGAAAAATGTGAATAGTTTCTGTTTATTCTTTAATATTCGTATTTATACGTGGAGCTAGAAAAAAGCAACAGAAAAAGATGGCTAGACCTTGTCTCAGCTAAATTATTATCTCTATCTGAGGAGCGCGGTGGTCTAGGGGTAGAATATCGGCTTCCGACGCAAAAGGTCCCGAGTTCGAATCCTGGCTGGTGCGTTCCCTACTGGTTGGGTCGGTGTCAGTATAATGCGACCAGCTGAGACAGGAGTCATGGTGTCCCTGCCCTGTCTCGTGTGTGACAGCACATAAAATTGTCAGACGTCCGTCTTGGGATCCGTCCACAATATAGTCTATATAGTGCTTCTGTTTGACGTTAAAACCAACCCAACCCCCACCCCCATCTCTATCAGTATGTCACTTATCTGTCTGATTGCTCATCAAAGCTATAAAATATTTGTCACATTTTTTCAAAAGCAAACCTATAATCCATTATACTATACAAGCATGTATTTCGTTACTACAGCTTTGGTGAAACACATCATACTAATGATACAGTAACACACTCAGGTGAAAAATGTGAAGAAATAACACTTAATCATAATTATTACAACCAACACTTCTCCATAGATCTACAGGAAACATTCTTAAAAACATTGATTCATCTACAATACATCCAGTCAGTGTATCTTTATTATGAGGCGTTATAAAAATTTATGAAAGAAGTACTATGAAAAAATGAACCAGTTATTTGAATAAATAAGTAAAAACTAACTTGAACGGCATAAACTCATGATATGTGTGCACTGTATTTGTTGAACTTCTGAAGGTATAAATCACCCTCACTTAATGTATCAATCTGTCAAAAGGACTAGAGTTAACTAAACAGAGTCGCATTTCATACATGTATGCGTTGAAATAAATAATATATTTTTCAAATCTGAACAAATTTCGTTTTTTCATTATTTGGTGTTCTGCTTCTTCTGTGATCATTTTTAAAGAGAAAGATAGTTCAAACTATCTAGGTATATAAAACTATAGTATAAACCAAGCAAATAATCTAATTAAAAACAACAACAAACGAAGGATCACACCCTTTCACGATAAGGCATAATAAAATACGTCATTTCGTCTCATTTCATTGGGGAAGTCTTTTTATGTCTTAGAACATGTCTTTTTGTGTCATTTCTTGTTGTTCTATCGTGAAAAAGTGACCGCAAAAAAAATGCAAAACATGATGTAAAAGCAGGTAATGAAAAGATGTGAGAGACCCGCACAAAATATTCAGTGACACATCGAGAAAGGAAACGCCAAGAAAATTGTCACCCAATAGCTAACACTAACAGGAACAAGTTCAATGTTTGTCGTTGTGTGTAAATATATAGCACATGCAGCAGAAAAGTTGTATAACATTAATATGTTGGGTTTTTTTTTCTTCTTTTATTTTATTTTTGTATCGTTTCTAAAAATTGCATTAAATGAATATATATCTTATAATTTAAGGGACGTTCAAAAAACGATATACCACTACTCTTATAAGCAATAAAGGAGGGGAAGGGATGAGGGGGTCATTGGGTGTAAGTGTAAGAACATGTTAAGAAAAAGGGGTAGGGGTCACAAGGTCCCAAAATAGAAGTAAGATAATGTTTGAACGGCCCTCAACAAAATGCCTTAGGCAAAATCCCAATGTTTACCGGTGACTAGTTGTTGACATCAGTCAGGTGTGAGAAAGCTCAGTGGTATATCGTCACACGTGATTTTCAATAATATAAACAAAAAGGGAAACAGCACTCGTCTATAGTCTCCAATTACAAATCTTTCACCAAGAACGGTAATCAGCTTTTAAAAGGATTATCTCTTTTTTTAATTTAAAAAAAAACTATTTGAGTTATAGCTTAAATATCATTTTTGTTATCAAAGATTAAATTAAGAGTTCAGTTTTAACTCAAATTTCGATGCTCTCGACTTGCGGTTATTTAGTTTAAATAACCAAAATGTAGTATAGTTCGCAGAATGTAAACCGTATTGTGAATGATCCATGATTTGGTTAGTATATAAAGGCCTCAATATAGTTTATATATTGTCTGGCAAGTTATGGGTTACTTGCCGGGAACTGGCTCCAATCCTAATCGGTGTTAAGGCCCGTAAAACGGCCAAGGTCCACGTGCTATGATGGTAAGCGACGTGGTTCCTCCCATAATACATCGGCATGGTGATTGGTAGTTGGCAGGGAGTTTTGTCGGAAGTTGTGTGATAACCACAAAGTCCTCAGAGGTACAGGGCGTTAGGTACTTCGTCAATGTGGTGTGATGGTTCCGCGATCCTGAGAGTGCCTATACATGTTATATATATGTATAAATGGTGAGGTTCATGGGCGGTAAGTTGCACCCCCTGATTTTTTTTTTGCCTTTAAAGACAATATATACACATACCCTGTCTAACTTTTGCTCATGTCCACTGACTATTGAGGACTCATTTGCACTGCTCATGGCTTCTCGTCAATGTGGTGTTGGTGGGCTGGCTATCCTGAGAGTGCCTATATGGCGGAGGGTCAGAGCTGTACCCCTTCACCCCCCTGTTTTTTTTTTTTTTTTTTTTCATTATCTCAATTTTTACTGACTTATTTCCCTTTGAATAATATATAAGGGGCATAAACATTTTTTTATAAATGTGCAGACTTTTACTTTTCATAATAATATTATTCCGCTTGTCTCGATTATGGTTATATTAATTTACCCTTGCCCAAAAAGTATTCATTTGCTGTTGTACTTAAGATTGAAATAAACCTCTCTCTCTCTCTCTCTCCTCTCTCTCTCTCTCTCTCTCTCTCTCTCTCTCTCTCTCTCTCTCTCTCTCTCTCTCTCTCTCTCTCTCTCTCTCTCTCTCTCTCTTTTCCTCTTGCAGTATGGATCTAAATCGCCAGTGCTTCAACCACGGACCTCTCGTCTCTCTTTCTCTCATTTCTCTTAACCCTTTCTCATAAACATCTATCACCCGCTCTTTCAACCCATTTCTCTCTAAGTGTATGATTTACTGCTCACACAAATTTAATCGTAATCCTTACGCCTAACTTTCTTCTTTTGATTATTATGCTTTAAAAAGAGAAAGATAGGAGGCAGACAGAGAGATAGATAGATAGATAGATAGATAGATAGATAGATAGATAGATAGATAGATAGATAGATAGATAGATAGATAGATAGATAGATAGATAGATAGATAGATAGATAGATAGATAGATAGATAGATAGATAGATAGATAGATAGATATAGAGAGAAAAGGAGTGAAAGAGTGTATATATATATATAGAGAGAGAGAGAGTGAAAGAGAGAATAGAGAGAACGTGAGAGGGGAGGTTGCAAGTCCTATTCATACGACAGACCATCAGTTCTTGCATTCCTAGCATATGGTGGCGCCTGAAGAATCAAAATTGCCCGATTAGGTAGTCACAAACCGTATTATTGGATTATAAAACATCTCCACATAAACTGTCTTTGATTATTTCTATCGTTCGATATTTTTTCAAGCAACAAATCACAAACCATGTTATTGGATCACCAAAGCCATGTTAATAGACCATCTTCACATAAATTGGCCTTTATTCTTCCTAACATTAGATATTGTTTTTTCAATCGACAAGTATTGGTCTCTATCTCCTTTACACTTGGAAACATTTTACAAAGGATGCTTCTGTCGTGTGAAAGTAGTCTTAAAAGTTAAGTCCGTAAAATAATGAAAACAATTTCACAAACATGCATACCCATCTTTTGATAACTAACATTGCAAATTGCATAATTTCATACCGCCTAAAATATTTATGGCCATACATACCCATTTAGACTAATAATCATAAAATATTTTGGAAATTTTACTCAATGTCCTTAAAACCTGTTAAGATCATTTAGGACTGGCCCATTTTGTACTGATCTCCATTAGTTGGTTGGTTGGATTCTTAACACCTAAATTCACCAGTTAGGCTATACCGGGGAAGGGTCCCAAATTTAAAGTCTGTCAATCTGATGTGCTCCCAACAAAGACAATCAGGAGATATCACGGGCCATGTTTGTGTCTGTCACATTATACTGACGCCGACCTAATCAGTAAGACGCAAAGTCCGCCAAATGAATTTTTCTGATTAGAGATTTCGAACTGAGGACCTACCAATGGTAAGAGCAATACCCGGGGGGCGCCGTGGTCAAGGTGTAGAACATCGGCTTCCGACGCAAAAGGTCCCAAGTTCGAATCCTGGGCTGTTGCGTTCCCTACTGGTTGGGTCGGTGTCAGTATAATGTGACCGGCTGAGACAGGAGTCATGGTATCCCCGCCCTGTCTCATGTGTGACAGCACAAAAAATTGTCAGACGTCCGTCTTGGGGCCCGTCCACAATATAGCCTATATAGTGCTGCTGTTGGACGTTAAACCAACTCAACAACAACAACCCAACAACAAGACCAATACCCTACCAACTTCCTCAGCTCGCCTTCTCCCCCTCCCTCGATCCTCTTAGTATATCCTAGCACATACTTATGTGCATTAGCCATTAAGGGGTACGATCATGATGTCCAATTACCGTAGCACATACTTATGTGCATTAGCCATAAAAGGGGTACTATCATGATGTCCAATTACCGAGGTTGCTGGCTGCAATTGACATTGATTTAGTGGCAATGGTTAGTTAGACCACTCAAGTCTCATGACTTAACTGTTTAAGATGAACATGGAGTGTTTTAATCGTATGCACCCGAAAGTGGCTTGACTTAATATTGATAAATTGGGGAAATACAAAGTAGTATAGTTGTAAATTGGCAATTTTTTCTTTTCTGCCACTATCTTTCTATCCCATGTATTATTATTAACATCATTATTGTTATTATTATTGTGTATGTTATCGTCATCATTATTCTTTACTTAGATAAATCGAATTTCAACAACAACAAAATGTAATCCTCGTCAGTTTTTTTAAATAAAAAACGAGACAAATACATCTAATTTTAGATGCTGAAAATATACAAGCATCTGTCTCATCATATATTAGATAAAGTCACTTACACCGAACCAACCTGTTAGTCTGGTCGAAGAACATAGAACGTGTGATTTCTGCTCTGATTGTTACCACTAAGCTCTCTCGACCAACCTAAGGCTTCCGTATGAAACCCTCTCACGTTTTTTGTTAGCCTTGGTGGGAATGCGCAAGTAAATTGAAGAGGTTTCCATAAAGAACCCCTAGTCAGCTACACCCTCATCCCAGCCACCAGCGGCAGTCCTTCTCACCAAAGCAAAAGTTATTATAGTTCGATTACTTCTCTTTTTGTTAATGTCTCGATCCACCCCTCTAATTATTTTTGTTTTGTTTTTAAACCTGTTAATTTGTTGAGGCTCTATAAGAGTCCTGTGTATATTATATGTGTGCTGTTATATATATAGAAATGGCCGTAATATCAAGGTAGGACATTACAAATATATACATACATGTATATATATAATACAGTAAAAAGATCCGTTAAATTTCCATATCCCTTCAAGAAACATTCAAAATTATATAACCTTTCTGGGAACACAGTACCTATTGGCAGCTAATACGTAAAATTTACACTTAAAAAGGGAAATTTAATATACATTGTTATAATTATTTATAACTAGTTTTTATTACAGGAAAACATAATTAGACAATACACATTTATATATAAATGTATATCTCAACTAGAAGCAGAGATATATACTCTAAGTAAAAATTTCATATAAATAGAGAATTATGTATATAAATATACAATGACCTATAGATTTGTTGTTATTTTCTAAATGTATTTCAACGGTCTTTCTTTAATATTGTGCAATCCTGAATAACACTGAAGTCTTAGGTTGTTATACTAGGAACTGAAATTTTGAGAGACAGCGTCCATATTTCTCTTTTTCAACGTTAAGTGCCCATTAAAATGCCTGTCACGCACATCAAACCCCCCCTCCCCACAGAACTGAGGATACCAGTGACAGAGACGAAGCATCACTAATGGTCTACTTCAAGGTGGTGAGAGAAACTGACTCTCGGATGATGCGCGCGGCTGTGCAGAGAGAGAGAGATAGAGAGAGAGGGAGAGAGAGAGAGAGAGAGAGAGAAAGAGAGAGAGAGAGAGAGAGAGGAGAGAGAGAGAGAGAGAGAGAGAGAGAGAGAGAGAGAGAGAGAGAGATAGAGAAAGAGAGAGAGTAAGATTGAGAGAGAGTATAAGAGATGAAGAAAGATAGAGAGGTAAATAAAGGGAAACAGTCCAAAAGATAAACAGAGGCTTTCAATTTACCTATTTCATCGATAAAGAGATTAGACAAGCCAACCAAAACTTGATATTTTGGTTTAATCTGCAAAAAAGCAAGTGCGGATCAAGGACTACACAATTCATTTCATACATGAATTTTAACTATACCCTAAAAGTTTAAAACAACTCAAGCAACTCTCACCCCCCTCCCCCCCCCCTTTTGTTTTAAAAGCCCTAAAAAAAAAACTAAAAAAAACAACAACAACAACAAAACAAGAATAAACAAACGAACACATACATTTAACACCAGCGCTTCTTGCTTGAAAGTACCACTTCTTTCGTTGGTTTTCATAGTTTGAAAACGTGTAAAATGGAAATAAACATGGTTGTTTGACATCAGCAAAGTTAATATATTTTATTCAATTTCTAATTCCTAGGCACGAAGCTGATGGTATGTTTTACAAATCATTGAAATATGATTTTACTTCCTATTCCTGTGTGCGTGTGTGTGTGTGAGTGACAGAGAAGGGGAGGGGGGGGGGAGAGACAGAGAAAGAAAGAGATAGATATATAGATAGAGAGCGGAGAAGACAAAAAAATAAAGAGACCGAGAGAGAGAGATAGATAGATAGATAGATAGAGAGAGAGAGAAAGAGAGAGAGAGAGAGAGAGAGAGAGAGAGATAGATCGATAGAGAGAGAGTGAGTGATGGCGAGAATGATTAAGGGCGGGAAGCAATTTAGAGGGGAGGGGTACATTTGTGTGAACCTATATCTATGAGGTGTAGAGAGCGCGGGCAAAGAGAAAATTGTACGCACAATAATGCCAGCTCAGAGGCGTAAAAAAAAATGAATGTCAAGTTGCTCTGTATGTACAGACACACAAAATGTATTGTTTTTATAAAATTAGCTTTTTTGTTTATTAACTATCGTTTATACTTCTATTTTGTTCGGAAAGGAAGAGATATATAGATAGATTTGAAAAGATAGGTTATTTGATTCATATAATTATAGATAGAAATAGTGGCAGCAGATGAATAGACAGAGAGGGAGAGAGAGAGAGAGAGAGTCGCTATGTAGTCGTTGAAGATCTTCTGCGCCAGAGTGGGCAGCTGTTTGCTGGACTTGCTGTGCTTGTAGTTCTCGCAGGCGATCCAGAACTCGATGTTCTCGTCACTGTGTTCCGACAGGAGGAACCCTCGGAACAGTTCCAGACCCGCTAGAGAAGGGAACGAAACAAGGGGGAAAAATGTAAGTTATGTTTATCTTTAAGATGATTAAAATCATAGTCATTTAATTTTTAAGCCTGGTGTACTATTATCTGTATCTTTATTATCAACATCATTATTATCATCATCTTAATCATCATCACAATCATCATCATCATCATCATCATTCTATTATGATCCTCATCCACGTTTTTTCTTTTTTCTCTTCATGCTTCTCTCTCTCTCTCTCTCTCTCTCTCTCTCTCTCTCTCTCTCTCTCTCTCTCTCTCTCTCTCTCTCTCTCTCTCTTTCTCTCTCAGTCACTATCAAACCACAAGCCCATAGGTTGGTACAATGTACTCACTTTTGTCGAAGAGCAGCGTGTTGAACGATTTGCTCCACTCTTGCGCTTCCTCAGGATCTATGGTGGCCAGGCGTCTAGCGCCCTCGTCTCGCTCTACAACGCCCAGGGTCGAATCTGTGTGCCGGCGTCGAAGAAACTGCATCTTGCGAGATATCTTCTTAGCACTGTAAATACACAGAATGAAAAAAAACACAATTATTACTCTGCTTATAGATAGTTAGATAGGTGGGTAGATAGATAGATAGATAGATAGATAGATAGATAGATAGATAGATAGATAGATAGATAGATAGATAGATAGATAGATAGATAGATAGATAGATAGATAGATAGATAGATAGATACATAGATAGATAGATAGATAGATAGATAGATAGATAGATAGATAGATAGATAGATAGATAGATAGAAAGATAGATAGATAGTTAGAGAGAGATAAGAGAGAGAGAGAGAGAGAGAGAGAGAGAGAGAGAGAGAGCGAGAGAGCGGTCAGCATTTCAGCTAATGTCAGTAGACTTGCTACTCTTTTTCTGATCGTCGCAAGCAGAGATGAAGTGGTGATCGTTCGCTTTAAAATTTCTCTGGCTTTAAAGTTACTTAGAGGCGAAACTAGTATTGGGTTTTCTTTAATTATTCTTTTACTTACATATCAAAATAATTGTCAACAAGTTTGATGTGTAGTACAGATAAGCTTAAGTTAGATGGGTTTCAATGCAGTGCTGGTCACTTTGTGAAAAATCAAGGACATAACAACGATTCTCAGGAATATTATTATATGGAAGTTTTTCGGGACTAATACTCTCAGTATGAAATACGTATGGTGCTTATTTCACTAACGTAATGAAAAATATAGTGAAGACATGATTTATAAAAGATAAATCAATTGAATGAATACTGTCTCATCAAAGACAAATATTTATCCAGTTTAAAGTTAAAACAAACATCCAGAACCAAGGTAAGAGTTATTTCTGTTACTGTGCCATCATCGCCATTGCCGCTGTTGTTGATATTCTTCCTTTTGCTGTTGCTATTATTGTTGTTGCCGGTGATGATGAACATAATTTTATGTTATGTTATTTTTGTTGTCATTGCTTTGTCTTCTTCTTCATTTTCATCATCATCATCATCATTATCATCATCATCATCATCATCATCATCATCATCATCATCATCATCATCATCATCATCATCATCATCATCATCATCATCATCATCATCATCATCATCATCATCATCATCATCATCATCATTATCATCATCATCATCTTTATATCTCTTATTATACAGTCGTACTCGTACTTTCATCATGTACATATACTTTTTTTTTTAAACACTGCTAAGAAACAAATTGTTTTATTTTTAGCAGATTGTTCAAATCGTGAAACAGTCAGGATTTATGTCGGTAATCGAGCTTCCTTCACGGCTATTAAATCTTTGTGTACTTGCAAGTCTAAAATGCGTAGAAAGTATCTCCTTCATTTTAATAATTATCAATTGTCAAAACTTGATGAAAAGAAACCTGATGAAATATTTAATAAAAATACTGCATGCCGTTGATGGCAAAGTAAAATGTACTATTTTGAGCGATTTACAAATCCTTACAAAAATGTACACGGTACTCAACTTACATAGATAACTTAGATTATTGTTACGTTGACTGAATTCTCGCATACCTGAAATAGGTAAGGGACAGTGAAAGTCCTTCAAACTTTTTCCAGGTTCAAAAAGGCCTTTGTAGCTAAGGAGCGCAAAGGATCTTGTTCAATCCGCAGCATTGAAAACTATTTTGACCCTATTTTCAAAAAAAAAAAGCAAAATAGAAAGAGAGTTAAGCTACCAATTTATTGTTCTAGTTTTTAAAACTGTTCCTGATCTAAGTTACAGAGAAAAAAAAACATTCGTAAGATAAAAAAAAAGGTACGCAAATGTGCAGAATGAAGAAAGTAATAAAGAATGAACCAATGACGCGAAATCAGTCCTAACAAAAAACCGGCGCACTGGTTAGGAGTTATTTAGATTATTCTTTTCAATATCGGTTCTATTTTTCCCGTTTTCTCCTTAATGAGCTTAGTCGTTTGTAAAGAGGCGCACATCTTAAGAATAAATGTCTACTGTGATGTTCACTATCTCTGACCACTATAGACTTGATAACAATAGTGCACAGACGTTTTTGTAAATTAAGCCAAGCTAACAAGAACATTAATTAGATATGGGAGATCAGTCATTTGGCTCACAATACGATATAAAAAAATTATAAGATAATTCACAATAGATGACCTGAGCTCAACCTGGTATGCACCTGTGACTTTTCCCTGACATGGCCCAACTTCGCGCTGCATTAAATTGGCCAAATGCTATAGGTTACTTTGTCCCGGGGAGGTTTAAAGACAATAATAAGCTTTACAGTTATTCATGTTTAGAATTATAAGTGGTTTTAGTATTGTATTATTTGGGTGGCTGCTCATGCATCATATTACTTTTATCTATTAAACTACCGATCTTTTTCCTATCTATAATTGTGTGTAGTTATAACAAATGTTATATTGGTTTCCCGCATTTTCTCCGGTGCTCGTCTCCCTCTTTAAATGGTTATTTCAAAATGTATCGTCACTTTTTTATCAACAGCCCGGTTAGACAGAATTACCTACCTTCATTAATTTCTTAACTTTTTTTTAATGCTGGCTGCTAGACGAAAAAATAAAAAGTTGTATAAATACCTTAATAACTTGAGTTGACAGTCCTACTGGCAATTAAATGGTCTACGACCACAACCTTAAAACTATTTTTAATATTAATATCAACTTGTTTTATAACAATGCACAAGTATCCATGTCTGATCGATTGAATGAAATGTATCAGCTTAGTACTCGAGGTTATTAGATCTAAAATTTATGTGTTTTGGTCTCAAAGATTAATAAAAAGCAGTTGGCGGACTAATTCAAGGACTTGTTAGAGAATACCATCGTGTTAACACAATGGCTATTGTTAACACAGAAAAATGAATAATAATACAAAGGGTTTTTTTTTCGAGGTAAAACTCCACTAAATTAATTTGCTTTAATTTGGTTTTTCTTTAATCTGATGCAACAATTTTTTAACTTTCTTTTAGTCTACTCTTTTGCGGGGTTAAATATCTATACTTTTTAAAATAGTTTGTTAGCCCTATGGAAGGTGGCAACGTTTTTTTGTGATGTTTTTACACCTCATACTGGTGCATTGCATGGTTTGGCTTCTGTCAAGGTATTTTGTGGTCATGGTTCTTTTGTATCCAATAGGAATTGGTCGGCATGTAGCAGTTGCGCTCTGCTGATTCTGTTTAGAACTAAGCCAATATTTTCTGAGTTTGATTAATGTTTGATGATGCTTTTTGTCTACTCAATTCGCTATCAGAATGTTTCACATTTCTGTTTTGTGTAGTATCGATATTTGGCAATACCTGAATGCGCTTTGTGGCTGTTTGGCACACCCTTATATATGTGACAATATCCTAATAAATTCTGCTCAGCGATCCATTAACTATATATCTAGCTGTAGGACCTACGTGTGTGGTGCGTTCTATCATGAATTGGTAATATGTGAATGTTTCATGTTTTTGAGACTATTATGAACTTGGGTCCATTGCGTTCTTCAAAAAAGACAAAAGAACTTTACATTCACTAAATTGTTATGGTTATTTGAATTGTTACTTTAACGAAAAAAAGACAAAATACATGATTTAGAGTATAAAAGTTTAAAATTCATTTTTTTCTATACCCACATTCATTTGGCAAGTGCCTTGAAAGAAATTTTACATTTTCCTATGATACTCAGGCACCTTCCAAATGAACCAAACATTCAAAATTATATAGGAGAAATAACAGTAGAGTACGTTCGCCATGTTCCACTTTCAGAACAGTATAACAAAAAAAGCGTTGAGTAAATCCCAATCATTCTTTGTTGCTTGTTGCATTATATAGAAGTGAAAAATAAGAGGAAATTATTGGAGAATTTGGTTAATATAACCGAGTCAATAAATTTTTAATTTATTTTTTATGTAAAACAACAATGTCATTCATTTTTCGGTATAGGCGTCTGATATGTGGAGCGCAAATACTATACATTAAGTTAAGTGCGTTTATTTATCCATCAGACCAAAATATGGGAAGCTGCATGCACGCTCTAGTCCAGTAACCAGGAGACGCCCCATTGTTCTAACTTTCACAGCTTCTGATTTCTTTGATACCACAGTCGAGATGCACATTTTGACAACCGTGACAACGACCGTTTCGTTCAATAGCGCTGGTTCGAGTTATGTAAATTCTAGTGTGCCGAAATTACAACGGCGTGGAAGCTTACAACTCGTCGTAATAATACACCAATATTGAGGAGTGCGAACGAGTCGTATTCACCCCAACTTTATACTTACAGCCTTAGGCGAAGGCAACCAACGTCCCACACCGGAAGCGAATCCAAATCAATAGGTGCAGTGCAGGGCGGTTGGAATTGCCATTGTTTAACTGTAATAACTTGATAAGAATTGCATGAAGAGTCTGTTCTCTTGAGAATCTAAAATGGCGAGGCAGTGAGAGTGAGTAGATGGGTGGTACTTTAAAAAATTCTGAGAAATACAGAGAGAGAGAGATAGAGAGAGAGAGAGAGAGAGAAAGAGATAACTAGAGAGAGAGACTTGGTCTTTCAGTCGAGGTAACCTGAGAACTAGAGAGAGAGAGAGAGAGACAGTTAACTAAAGAAACCCAGGTAAAAGAACAGTGGTAAATGAAAGGCACACTAAGAAATCGACATTTTTTCAGATTTTTAATAATCTATTATTCATATTGAAATTCTTGAACAATGTATAGAAGAGAAAGAGCACATACTAGAGAGAGAGACTTGGTCTTTCAGTCGAGGTAACCAGAGAGGACAAAATGCAATCAAGCTAAAAAGGCTCATTGCAGATAAAAGCCACTTAACCTAGAGATATCTTGATTATTGATAAATATGTTTAATTTTATTTATATTTAAAAACCTTCAAAGTATTCGTCATATGATTTTTGGCAATTTTAAAAATATTGTAGAATTGTTTTATATTTCTGAAAATACTTTAGTTTTCGGTTCCAGGGATGAAATGGTAATAAAAAAGTAACTCCGAAAAATATAATTAGATGATTATAATATTGAACATACATGTTTGCCACACAATTATTTCTCTTGACAAATCTGAATTCCCAATAGAAAGATCCAGCATTCTAGGCGTTCCGAAAGAGTCCGTTATCGATCTAAGTTGGATATCTCACAGCATGTATATTCTAATCTGTCAAGACCATCCAGATGGTCCTGCGTTCGTGATAAGTTAGATGATCACACTGTCATATTCAGCCCAGATAGAGGTCAGAGCAGTGTTGGGGGGGGGGGGGGGGGTGGAGCCCTTGATAATAAGCGCAGTAACTATGGACTAATGCAACGCATAGCTGCTGTAAAAGATATGGTGACAACATTTACAATGTACAACAGTCTGGTTTGCAAACACTCTCTCTCTGCCTCCTCTCTCTCTCAGTCTCTCTCTCTCTCTCTCTCTCTCTCTCTCTCTCTCTCTCTCTCTCTCTCTCTCTTTGCAAGTTGAACATTGCCAACTTCCATTTTTTAACTTCCAAAGGAGTACTCGATTCGAAACTCATGATTAAACAAAGTTTATCTCTCCGATTTCGGCCTTTACTGACTTGGATCAGTGGCAATAAAATGTGATCGATCGTGGCAAGAGTCCTGGTATCCCCGCACTGTCTCCGTGTGGCAGCACATACAATTTCCAGATGTTAGTCTTAGGATTCCTCCGCAAATAAAGCCTTGCTACTGGCGTTGGAGGAAAAGAATAAACTTCAACTAAATTTACCGCTCCATAGAGACAAGGAGAGCAACAACGCCACCCCCCTCCCCCCTGCCCCCCAAAAAAAAGAAAAAAAAAAAGAGAAAAAAATACCAACCAACCAAAAAACAAAAACAAAACAAAACAACAGAACAAAACTTAATGTGGAATCAAAACACTCACAACAAACCAACCAGTATACAGCAATGGATACCCGATCTAAAATCATTAAACCTTGGACACTGACTCACGGCACGCTATATTGACTCGGCTATCTATACCCCAATCCCCCCAATCAGCAAGCTAGTAATAAAATCGCATAACCAGCTCTGAAGCTTTACTGGTAAAGGGGGCTGGGGAGAGGGAGTTGAGTTCTGTTGGTTTAACGTCCAACGTCACCGCTATATAGGCTTTAATGTGGATGGACCCCAAGACTGACGTCTGACAATTGTACGTGCTGCCACACACGAGACATGGCGGGGATACCATGACTCCTGTTTCGGCCGATCAAATTAAACTGACACCAACCCAACCGCCAAGGTCTCAACTACAATTGAAATTCCAAGAAAAACATGTATCGCATACAAAAGATCATTGTTTCTTTGACAGACGTGTCTATTACAGATATAGGCGTCTGTTTACTTCAGACGTCACCTGCCAACCTAAACACTTGAACCTTTCGATGACAAACGTGGTGAACAGTGACGTTGGACGTTAAACCAACAGAACTCAACTCCCTCTCCCCAGCCCCCTTTACCAGTAAAGCTTCAGAGCTGGTTATGCGATTTTATTACTAGCTTGCTGATTTTGCGTTCTGTGTAAATACAGAGATGTACACAAGATGACAGAAAGGAGCGAAAATAAAGAGGGCAAGGGTGTAGAGAAAAGAGAACCGAAAGAAATCGAAAGATAACTAGATAAACAAAGAGGAGACACAAGCGTAAGGAGCTTCTTTGATGAAACAGTTAGATAGAGTTATAGGTGGAGAAAGGAAAGGACAGAAATAGACAGATAAAGATAATAACGGAGAAAGAGAGAGAGGGGGGGAGATAGGTAGTTAGAGAGAGAGAGAGAGAGAGAGGGAGGATATAGTGACACTGAAAGACAAAAAGGAGACTAAGAAGCAAAGAGTACTTTGAATGAAAAAGAATATAGAAACAGGATTAGATGAGACGGAAAAAAGGATGCTTGCAACACACACTATAGTTAAAGTGGACACAATTTACATTCACCCCATATAACGAATTACTTACGTAAACGACTATAATTATATATATCGTCTATCAGTTATCCTTCAAAGCAATAGGTAACGTTTAATTATATTTTGTTTGTGTAGCCAATTAAATACATTTCCCATTACCTCTTAATTGTTAGTAAAAAAAAAAGACAAGTCACTATTATTCTTATAAACTGATCGTGGAAAAATACACAATGAGTATAAACTATAATTATACTCATGACTTGAAACACATTTTTATACCTCCAACACTTGGAGAGTTAAAACGGTGAGTATTGCGCCATGAGGGACAAAAGTCGTTTTAAGTGACTCAAAGTCGTTCAAGAAAATCCATGTCCTGGATTGTTCCAACCGTCGGGTCCAGATGCACTCAACAGTTCCAAGCATCGCCCCTAGTCAGCATTGACCGGAAGCGGAGCGTTAGAGCTGAGATCGGATTTCTTAAAATCGTGCCCCCTAATGTTTTTGTCAAGATCTAGCTCTTACTGAGATGTTACCACTCTTTTCAAGTTTGGTGAGCCCACAGAGTATAATCCCCCCTACACCACACAACACACACACACACGCACACACACGTTCTCAGTAAAAGCCATATCATTTTCTTGTCGCTTAAGTTGAAAGGTACTGGCTTATGACTCTGCAATGCTCTGGAATATCAGGAACAATTGAGTCTTTGGTTCGAATCTGGGAGTTTTCGAGAAACTTAGGGGTATAAATATTATAAGGCAAGACAAAAACAAAGATCTTGTTTGATGTGGTAAAGAGGACTTAAAGACATTTTCTATAAGAACTTACATTACTGGCTTATGACTCTGCAATGCTCTGGTCTTTGGTTCAAACCTAAGAGTTTTCGAGAATCTTAGTTAGAAGGAGTTTTAAAGTAAGACGAAAACAAATTAATAATCTCGTTTGGTGCGGTAAAGAGTTTTTACTAATATTGAAGTCTATGTTGTGCGCAAGCATGCTTTCACCTGTTCCTTTTTCTAAGAAATAAAGACTTATTACATTATAAAGTCCTATTGATAAAATTATAGCGAATTAAATGTAATACGTACAACTATGACGGCCATTCAATACTTATTTAGCATCCTTCCTCATTGGATTCTTTGCAACTGGCTGGGAAGTATTGTTTGAATCTTATTTTAACTCTCTCTTTCTCTCTCTCTCTCTCTCTCTCTCTCTCTCTTTCTCACTATTATTACTCACTATATCCCCCCCCCCCCCCCCCCCCCCCAACTAGTTCACAAGAGATATCATTCTAGTGGACAGTTTTAAAATTAGTTACTAGCCACAACTCATGTTGGTACAGTGCCCAAGGTCTGAAATAAGAAGTACTTAAATAAAAAAAATAGTTTAAAAGCCTTCAGAATGAGTACACTAATGAACTTGATAATGAGGTCTTCTATATTTTTAAATTTTCAAGCCCTCGCGAAATTTTTCTTACAATAGTTTTGATAATCCTTTCTGTTTCAAGCTTTAACTCTGTGTTAAATATTTCATGCTTTATAAACGTAATTAAACAAAATAGTAGGTCTAATTAATTGTTACTAAATTGGAGACGAAAAATCGCAAATAGTTAAACATCGGTCTCTCAAACGAGAGATCGCTGCTTTGAAACCCGAAATCAGCCATCAATTTATTCGTCCCTTGTGGTTGAATATAATATAATGTGACTAGCTAAATCAGAAGTCTTGGTATCCCCACACTGCCTCTGTTCGGCTTCACGTGAAATTGTCAGAAGTTAGTTTTGAGAGCCGTCCATGGCATAGCCTTGCTTTTTGACGTAAGACATCATTGTTTACCTGTTAGTCTGTTTATCTGTTACGTTGTTTGTCTGTTAGTCTGTTTATCTGGTAGACAGTTCATCTGTTAGTGTGTTTCTCTGTCAGTTTGTTTATCTGTACACCTGTTAATCTGTTAGTTCGTTTATCTGTTAGTTTTTTTTCTGTTAATCTGTGCCAGATGAAGGCCACCGATTGCCCCTAGAGACATTATTCAATTATCTTTCCGAGACAGACACAACTCAATTGTCTTTCTCATAATTATAGACAGAACCACCCATCTGTTTGACGCTCGCTTTTAAACACTGTCTTCCTTTTCCCCCTTTCTTTGGCTGGTTACCTTAAATTTAATTAACATAATTTGTTTTATGATTCGGCAATGCAAAAAGCTAAGAAACTGTGTTGATTTAAACACTCAGCTAGGAAGGCTGGTAATTTCAGTGCGCTGGTAGCTTTAAGTTGGTTTCACATTGTTATGATTATTTTCATTTGATTTTTTTTTTCTTTTAGTCTTTATGAAAGTCCAAACAAACGCCACTAACCATTACCATTGTGCAATTCATCATGTTTCTTGCCAGTACTAATTTTTTGGCAAATTTTTTGTACGCAAAGCTTTCGTCTATAAAAGCGATATACTGGAAAAAAAAACTATCTATAAAACCTATAGAATCATTCAAACAATTTGTGTGCGTGGGTGGTAGTTAGACAAAGCACGGCACTTAAATAACGTATTGCACACTATTTATCCGTTCCATCTTCGATGGTAGCTTGGATTAAAACAACTCAAAATTTGATCAGGAACAAAGTTTATGTTGTAAGTCCGCTTTGGTTGTCACGATTATGGAATAGTGGTGTCACAAAATAGTAGCTTTTACTGTGGAGATAATTTACTAATCTTAAGGAAAGGACCTTTGACACTGTTTTGGACTGACATCGTATAGGTTGCTGATCGAGTCCTGGTTTGGAATCAATGGTGGTAGGTCAATATTCTTCTTATCAGTGAATCATTGGGTTCGACAGTGTGCGGGTGAGATGGTTTAGCGATAAAGCACGCGCTTTCTATTTGGGAAGCCCTTGGTTCGATATCGCTTTGTTCCCGGGAAAACTGTTTGGGTCGGTACCAGTAAACTGATACCGGCTAAAACAGAAGCCTTGGCTCTGTGAGACAGCACGTAAATTGTCAGACGTTAGGTTTGGGACTCGTCGGTGGTACAGCTTAAATGATTGAGAACCTTTGTCTCATTGACTGTCGAAGAAACGATGCACAGTGCTTTTTGCTTTGTTTCTTATATATCTTAAAAGACACAGTGACAACTTAAGATGTATGAGGAAATCGGGAACCTGTTAGTTAATCAAAACTGGTTGCATGACTGGGTGGTTTCTCAAGGTGCAACCACAGCATGCAACTCGCTTACACCGTAGAAAAGTTCAGTAAATATTGTCTGACGGTTATAACAGGGCATATATACTAAGGCTGTTGTCTTTTTTAAAACATACTGGCACCGAACAACCTAGTTGAGAAAAGCAGGGTCCAATCGGGAAATTAAATCAGGGTCTCGCCCATTTAAATTGTGCGTTTTACCATTAAGCCACCGTGTTCCCGAATCAATGTACAAACTGTAGAGAAACTATGATCAAGAGAAATTGCTGCCCTGCTGACTTCAAAGGTCTTAAATGATCATTCTTTGGTCCAAGTAAGAGAGTGGATACAGGCTGGGAAAGGATCTTTATGATTATGAAATATCGTTTTATTTTTATAGTCCAAAATGTTCAAGATCAAAGGTTTAATACCAGATTAATAAAAATAAAAACTAATTCTAACACCTGTAAATAATGTTTGGTATAGGCTACAGTGTGATGAAATATTATTTCCATATATTCAAAGTTTAAAATGTTTAAGATAAAAGAACGCCAACCAGAGTTAGAGATGAAAAACCATGTTCTTATGTTTGGAAACAAAGTACTTTCTGGTATTGGTTGCTATGGATCATGTACTCTCAAACATCTATTATTAGATCCCATACATCTACATATTACCTATTTTATAACCACATTATTTATATGTTATTTTAACTCACTGAACACCATTCCCGACTTTTAGGTCTTTAACTATTAGCCATTTATTAAACCCTGATCTCCAGTGAATTAAAGTAAAATAATTCAGTGCACTTATAGTATAGTACATTAATTCACGTTGCGTTTTGACCAATCGACCAAATGCATCTATAAAAATCACTCTAAGCTTATGGAGTATATTGTGCACATTCGGTAAAGAAGTAGTTTGATATCAATATGTCTCAACCCTTTGTCTTGGGCTGTTGTATTTTAAGTGGTTGATTGAATGATTGATTGATTATTGATCGACTGACTTGGTTGATATTCATATAACAATTTAAGACTTTAGTTCTCGCTATAAATAACTGACTGAGGCTATTTCTATGCACGTTCCAAAACCTTTTGTCACGAGTCTTTGGGCCCTTTGTCTGGGACCAATGTTTGGCTGTGTATGCGACATCCAATGTAAAAGCTCAAACCCGATGTCCGTAAGTACTTGCTCTCTCACACACACACACACACTTTTTCGCCCCATCTCGTCCTCAATCTCATCTCTCTGTCTCGCTATTTTTCTCCATTTCTCTATATTGATATCTTTCTTTGTATCTATCTCTGTCTCACCTTGATGTCTTTCTACTGTCTCTCATAACTATTTTCTTCGCCAAGGCCTATTTTCCTCTCTATTGCCTTCGGGTGGTTGCGATGACTAAGTGATCATTTTAGTCCGCTACTAATCGGAAAACATCTAAAAAGTAATGGAAAGTCTTGGGCATAGCCATGATAAAAAGCGAAAGGGATATAATCCCAAGGTCAGATAATAAACACAGCAAAGGGTTTTTTGTTTGTGAGGGATCTATGAAGGCGAAAATCTCTAATATTGAACCTAAAACTTTTGTACCTTTTTTCAGCATTAAGAGGGAACTTTTCTTTTCCACCAAAAAGTACCAATTTTTCAATCAGTAGCCGCAGACTAATCCTGAATCAGTGCCGGGTTTAGGTTGAGGTGCAGGGGGCCCGGGTCCCAGTTCAGGTAAGGGGGGGGGGGAGGGGTTACTCCCAATGATTGTCCTAATTAAGTTACGCATCACGGTTCTGGATCTAGATCAAGATATTCATTAACTGTTTTATTCGTATGTTTTTGAACTTATAGATTTAGATCTCGATTATTTTCAGTGTCGATCAAAAGGAATTGGGAACTTTTTGGGGGGATTAAGTTTAGAGCAAAGTCCTCAGAGGTACAGGCGTTAGGTACCTCATCAAAGTGGTGTGGCGGGTCGGCTATCCTGAGAGTGCCTATATGGCGGAGGATCAGAGTGGTAAACCATACCCCAGCTTGTTTTTTGGATTTTCTACTTTTATACTCATGAGTCAAGCCTCCGCACTGTCATGACCAGAGTTAAGGTAAAATTCGCCCTGAAATAGCAGAATCCCAATTTGGTTTTGTACCCGGCAAAGGAACGCGAAACGCTATCTTCACACTCTCAATGCTGATGGAAAGAGCTGTTGAAGTCCAACACAATGTCTACCTCTGTTTCATCGATTATTCAAAAGCTTTTGACAAGGTGAAACACTTGGAATTATTCAAGA
>RQTK01000115.1:786406-797281 GCA_003991915.1 Elysia chlorotica | reverse complement strand
ATTATTATTATTATTATTATTATTATTATTATTATTATTATTATTATCATTATTATTATTATTATTATTATTATGGAATGACTCGTGGCAATATATTTCTATTTAGAAATCTGTGTGCGAAGCTTTCAGTCCCCCTTTATCCTCTCCCCAGTAACGTTCAAGTTCCACCGTGCTCTGAGGTCACCGAGCGATCTAGTGCTATTCATAGAAGTCTGTGACTAAAGCTGATTTAGGGTACTTGGAATGGTTGGAGAACAATTATTAGTCTAATTTAGTAACGCTGATTTTCTTGGAATGGCTTCAGAACAATTTGTCTAGTTTAGTAGCGCTGATTTTCTTGGAATCGTTTCAGAACAATTGTCTAGTTTAGTAACGCTGATTTTTTTGGAATGACTTCAGAACAATAAATTATTAGTCTAGTTTAGTAACGCTGATTTTCTTGGAATGGCTTCAGAACAATTTGTCTAGTTTAGTAACGCTGATTTTCTTGGAATCGTTGCAGAACAATTGTCTAGTTTAGTAACGCTGATTTTTTTGGAATGACTTCAGAACAATTAGTCTAGTTTAGTAACGCCAATTTACATTGCAGCTTTTGTGAAATCTAAAGTACGATATTCAAGAAATTGTTGGTCATTGTGAACTCTTTTTGAGCAGATTGTCTATTTATCCTCTAATGTTGACTGTATTGGTTATTTCGACAGGTGCCACAGCTATTTATACACGGTCACTACGTTGGAGGAGAGAAGGAGCTTCACATGCTACACAGATCTGGAGATCTTGCCAAGATGATTGAAGAGATAAAATCAAACTAGTCAACGTTTTCATACAAACTACTATACATATATGTTTAATTTAATCAATATCTGTATTTGGAGTTGACAATGTTTTTTTCATACAATTTTTATGTTTAAGCAGCAGAGGAAAAAAAAATACTGCTTTGGGACTTTTTATTTCCAGGTGAAGGTGACGAATACCAACTGGAGGAGATGCGTGGTAAACTTGTATAGATCTTGGTGCACTGACTTTCAAATTGTATTTGAATTTGAAACTAGAGTTTTGTAACTCTCTCTTCAGTGATCTGAAATATGATATGCGCGCGCGAGAGAGAGAGAGAGAGAGAGAGAGAGAGAGAGAGAGAGAGAGAGAGAGAGAGAGAGAGAGAGAGAGAGAACGAAGAAGAGGGAGAGGGCAGGGAGAGACAGAAAGTGAGAGATAGAAGAAGATTGAGAGGGAGAGATAGAAAATACAGTGTACAAGAATGCTAAAGATTTAGAAATAGGCAGACAAAACACATACATGTACCTGCATGTTATTAATAAAACAATTCTACTTACAATCCTCTGTGATTTTTTTCTTTAATCTCACTCCATTTCTTGTTCAAGCAAACTCTGTGGCAACTATTGTCTGTTTTGTTATAAAGCTGGCCTGTATTGTTGTTTGGTACCTTTTCGATAAGAAGCGGAGAGTGAAAGCTGGTAAACTGAATCGCTGCGCACACAAGATGAGCTAAAATAAGCCTTTACTATCGCATAGGGAGCTTTTTCTTAGTCCTACAATAATACATTTGATTCCATATCACAACACCAGTTGTACATGTGTGAGATTTTAAAAAATAATATAGTAATAGTAGTATAATAAAATAAAATAAGCGTTTTATATTCACATGTAAAATTGTTGAAATTATACACTGCCAAACATGCATAATTCTTGTTTAAAAACACGCACCTCTTCACGCATATACAAAAACACACATACCACTGCATACAGACACAAGTCCTATAAGTTTGGCATTGAGTTGAGTCGGTCTCTTTCTCTCTCTCCCACCTTTTCCAGTTTTTTCTCACTCTCTCCTGCCCATTCATCTTTATGCATCTCTCTATCTCATCTCTCTCGTGTTTTTTACTCCTTCTCTATCTCACTATTTTCTCCCTCTCCCTCTCACACACACACACACACGCATACACACACATAATTATACTCTTTCCCTTGTCCACTTTACGGTTTCAGTCTGTTTAATTTTTCCCTCCATGGGTAGAGAGCAGCACCTCTAACTCTAATGAAAGATGTATGGGTTCGCTCATTGTTTTAAGCACCGCCTCTAACTCTTAGTCTAATGAAAGATGTATGGGTTCGCTCATTGCTTTAAGCACCACCTCTAAATCTTAGTCTAATGAAAGATGTATGGGTTCGCTCATTGCTTTAAGCATCACCTCTAAATCTTAGTCTAATGAAAGATGTATGGGTTCGCTCATTGCTTTAAGCACCACCTCTAAATCTTAGTCTAATGAAAGATGTATGGGTTCGCTCATTGCTTTAAACACCGCCTCTAACTCTAAGTCTAATGAAAGATGTATGGGTTCCCTCATTGTTTTAAGCGCCACCTCTAACTCTAAGTCTAATGAAAGATGTATGGGTTCGCTCATTGCTTTAAGCACCACCTCTAACTCTTAGTCTAATGAAAGATGCATGGGTTCGCTCATTGTTTTAAGCACCGCCTCTAACTCTTAGTCTAATGAAAGATGTATGGGTTCCCTCATTGTTTTAAGCGCCACCTCTAACTCTAAGTCTAATGAAAGATGTATGGGATACAAGACGCTGTCAGTAGGATACATGCAGTAGGAAACAAGACGATGTCAGTAGGATACATGTACTAGGAAACAAGACGGTGTCAGTAGGATACATGTAGTAGGAAACAAGACGATGTCAGTAGGATACATGCAGTATGAAACAAGACGCCACCTCTAACTCTAAGTCTAACGCTGTCAGTAGGATACATGTAGTAGGATACAAGACGATGTCAGTAGGATACATACAGTAGGAAACAAGACGCTGTCAGTAGGATACATGTAGTAGGATACAAGACGATGTCAGTAGGATACATGCAGTACGAAACAAGACGATGTCAGTAGGATACATGTACTAGGAAACAAGACGGCGTCAGTAGGATACATGTAGTAGGATACAAGACGATGTCAGTAGGATACATGCAGTACGAAACAAGACGACGTCAGAAGGAAACAAGACGGCGTCAGTAGGATACATGTACTAGGAAACAAGACGCTGTCAGTAGGATAGTAGTAGGAAACAAGACGGTGTCAGTAGGAAACAAGACGGTGTCAGTAGGATAGTAGTAGGAAACAAGACGGTGCCAGTAGGATACATGTAGTAGGAATGTAGTAGGAAACACATGTAGTAGAAAACAGGATACATGTAGTAGGAAACAAGACGCTGTCAGTAGGATACATGTACTAGGAAACAAGACGATGTCAGTAGGATACATGTAGTAGGAAACAAGACGATGTCAGTAGGAAACAAGACGTTGTCAGTAGGATACATGCAGTAGGAAACAAGACGGTGTCAGTAGGATACATGTAGTAGGAAACAAGACGGTGTCAGTAGGATACATGTACTAGGAAACAAGACGGTGTCAGTAGGATACATGTAGTAGGAAACAAGACGCTGTCAGTAGGATACATGTACTAGGAAACAAGACGGTGTCAGTAGGATACATGTAGTAGGAAACAAGAGGCTGTCAGTAGGATACATGTGTCAGTAGTGTAGTAGGAAACAAGACGATGTCAGTAGGATACATGTAGTAGGAAACAAGACGCTGTCAGTAGGATACATGTAGTAGGAAACAAGACGCTGTCAGTAGGATACATGTAGTAGGAAACAAGACGGTGTCAGTAGGATACATGTAGTAGGAAACAAGACGTTGTCAGTAGGATACATGTAGTTGGAAACAAGACGTTGTCAGTAGGATACATGTAGTTGGAAACAAGACGATGTGAGCAGCATCATAGTCTATACTTTTTCCATGAAGTTTAATTTTTAGGCATATTTGTTTATATAAGCTTATCTATTATAGAGCTTTAAAGTGTGTTATATAATTTTTATCATATTTGTTCCGGTATGAGTATATGCTGCATGATATTTACATTTACATTTTTTACGCACATTTATTTAGTTAAGATTTTTTTTTTAATTGCATGCTATTTTACAGATTAACCTTAAGTATATTTGTTCATAGTTGCATATTTTATGTATACCATGTAAAGTGTTTTGATATTTTTTAAATATTTTATTCTTAAAAATGAAGCGCTAAATAAATGTAATTTATTATTATTATTATTATATGTCGATACAATACATCTATAAGAAAAAAGGAGGAGAGAAATTTTCGATATAAAGAAGAAATTTTCGATATAGAGAACTTTTTTAAACTGCCATTAAAGAGAAAAAGACTTGTCAAGCATGCCGATATGAAGGAAATATCATTATATAAGTGACTGGAAATACAACCATTCTCAGGTGAACGTAAATAAATGTTCATACATTTGTATATATAATATATCAACGCATAAGCAAAGATCTATCCCTTTCCAATGAAGGTGTCAAGAAAACAATGCCAGAAACTGATCCTGCAACCACAGGGAAATAATAAAAAAAACGCACAATTCACCGTTCTCTCAATTTTTGGATCTGAACCAAAATGCTGAATAAAATTTCCAGATTTTTCCCCGTTTCATTACGGCTGACAAAAGCAACATTAGTGATAATCCCACCTTGCCCTGCCTGCACCTAACTCTTTTTCTATTATCAGAGTAAACAAAGTCGCATAGTGCAATGCTAGACGGTGGAACAGCAAAGTCCATGCTTAGTAGTAGTATTGTTTTATAATCGCTATTTTATCTCCAGGCATCACCCTCTCACAAAACTCCTACATTTAATCAAGTTAGTACATGTACGCATGTGAATTGCTATTCTGGTAATAATAAAACAAACAGAAAGAAAAAGAAACATGGTATGTGTAAAAGATAGATCTAGAGATAGATAAAGTCTGTCGCCTCACATCCAAACACTGACATTGTTAATTGTTTTTTTAACTATATTTATCCTAAAGAATCCCTGATAAATTTACTTTGAAATCCCAAGGGCAGGCAGATAAATCTTTTCTTCTTTTTTAATGATTTTTACAAACACACAAAAAACTTTAAAAATTCACACAAAATGAACCACAAACATGAAATAAATGTAATGAAATACAGTTTTAAAAAGACAAAAAAGTTGAAAGTTTTTTTCAATTATTATGTTTATTTATATTTCTTTTGCTTTTCAAAAAAAATAATATTTTTTTTACATAAAAAAACTTGTTTCTTCTCTCACTGGCTCTTGATGTTGAGTGCCTTTAGAGCGTCCTAGTATAAGCTCGTCAAAGTCTAAATCTATGTGACTGATGTCAACACTGTCACCAGCAGTGTCAAGATTAGGGTAATCAATCAATGTGTAAGTAAAAAAAACAAAAAACAGGAGGTGAATGACGAGGGCACAAGTTTCCTCTGCCTATGAAATACTCTTTGACTCTTTGAGTTTTATTTTGGGAATAACGCGAGCACTTGCTTTAAGAAAACAAGTAATTACATCATCGATGGTACATTGATTCTTCCTGGCCTCTAGGTTTTGGTGAAGGCAAATGAGTTAATAACATTTGTTTTAACAATACTAACAGTAACAGGTGTATGAAACAAATGTCATCTTTCTCTTGTGGACATATCCAAAACTTCGTCTGCACCAACACAGTAAAAAATGCTTCCAATTAGGCAACTTGCTGTGAGGTTATGTTTAGTTCTTTACATTGAATATACAAAAGGAAGAGAGATTATGGTTAAAAACCTTCAAACGGCTGACATGCTGCTTTCATTATCCAATAAAAGTATCACAGATGAGCGAAAAGATTACGCACTTAGCTAAGAAAGTCATATGTGGAGCTATCTCTCCTTTTCTGGTACTGTGATCCTGAAGGTGATATTTATTCGGGGCCCTCTGTCATGGTACTCTTTAGGAACGCGATGCTGAGGAAAACACATATAAAAATATGTTTAAGCATGATAATCCAAAAGACATGTATACAAATCTGTTCAAGCATGAGCATCCATGCCACAGGTATACAGTATACAAATCTGTTCAAGCATGAGCATCCATGCGACAGGTATACAGTGTACAAATCTGTTCAGGCATGAGCATCCATACGACAGGTATACAGTGTACAAATCTGTTCAGGCATGAGCATCCATACGACAGGTATACAGTGTACAAATCTGTTCAAGCATGAGCATCCATACGACAGGTATACAGTATACAAATCTGTTCAAGCATGAGCATCTTTTGTCGCGTTGTGTCGCATTAGGTTAGTGGCACCCTTGTCGCATAGTGTCGCATTAGGTTAGTGGCACCTTTGTCGCAACGTGTCGCATTAGGTTGGTGGCACCTTTGTCGCATTAGGTTAGTGGCACCTTTGTCGCATTAGGTTAGTGGCACCTTTGTCGCAACGTGTCGCATTAGGTTGGTGGCACCTTTGTCGCATTAGGTTAGTGGCACCTTTGTCGCATCGTGTCGCATTAGGTTAGTGGCACCTTTTGTCGCATCTAGCATGAGCATCCATACGACAGGTATACAGTGTACAAATCTGCTCAGGCATGAGCATCCATACGACAGGTATACAGTGTACAAATTTGTTCAGCTTCAAGCAAGAGCATCCATACGACAGGTATACAGTGTACAAATCTGTTACTTCTAGCATGAGCATCCATACGACAGGTATTCAGTGTACAAATCTGTTCAGCTTCAAGCATGAGCATCCATAAGACAGGTATACAGTATACAAATCTGTTCAAGCATGAGCATCCATACAACAGGTATACAGTATACAAATCTGTTACAAAAAGCATGAGCATCCATACGACAGGTATACAGTATACAAATCTGTTACAAAGCATGAGCATCCATACGACAGGTATACAGTGTACAAATCTGTTCAAGCATGAGCATCCATACGACAGGTATACAGTGTACAAATCTGTTCAAGCATGAGCATCCATACGACAGGTATACAGTGTACAAATCTGTTCAAGCATGAGCATCCATACAACAGGTATACAGTGTACAAATCTGTTCAACCATGATCCATAAGATACGTATTTAGATCTGTTCAAGCATAAGCATCCATAAGATACGTATTTAAATCTGTTCAAGCATGAGCATCCATAAGATACGTATTTAAATCTGTTCAAGCATGAGCATCCATAAGATACGTATTCAAATTTGTTCAAGCATGAGCATCCATAAGATACGTATTCAAATTTGTTCAAGCATGAGCATCCATAAGATACGTATTCAAATTTGTTCAAGCATGAGCATCCATAGGTTGGTGGCACCTTTGTCGCATCATGTCGCATTAGGTTAGTGGCACCCTTGTCTCATTAGGTTAGTGACACCTTTGTCGCATTAGGTCAGAGGCACCTTTGTCGCATAGTGTTGCATAAGGTTAGTGGCACCTTTGTCGCATTAGGTTAGTGGCACCTTTGTCGCATTAGGTTGGTGGCACCTTTGTCGCATTAGGTTAGTGGCACCTTTGTCGCACGTGTCGCATTAGGTTGGTGGCACCTTTGTCGCATTGTGTTGCATTAGGTTGGTGGCACCTTTTGTCGCATTAGGTTGGTGGCACCTTTGTCGCATCGTGTCGCATTAGGTTGGTGGCACCTTTGTCGCATCGTGTCGCATTAGGTTAGTGGCACCTTTTGTCGCGTTGTGTTGCATTAGGTTAGTGGCACCTTTTGTCGCGCTGTGTCGCATTAGGTTAGTGGCACCTCTGTCGCGCTGTGTCGCATTAGGTTAGTGGCACTTCTGTCGCGTTGTGTCGCATTAGGTTAGTGGCACCTTTTGTCGCGTTGTGTTGCATTAGGTTAGTGGCACCTCTGTCGCATTAGGTTAGTGGCACCTTTTGTCGCATCGTGTCGCATTAGGTTAGTGGCACCTTTTGTCGCGTTGTGTCGCATTAGGTTAGTGGCACCTCTGTCGCATTAGGTTAGTGGCACCTTTTGTCGCATAGTGTCGCATTAGGTTAGTGGCACCTTTGTCGCATCGTGTCGCATTAGGTTAGTGGCACCTTTTGTCGCGTTGTGTTGCATTAGGTTAGTGGCACCTTTTGTCGCGTTGTGTCGCATTAGGTTAGTGGCACCTTTTGTCGCGTTGTGTCGCATTAGGTTAGTGGCACCTTTGTCGCATTAGGTTAGTGGCACCTTTTGTCGCGTTGTGTTGCATTAGGTTAGTGGCACCTTTTGTCGCATTGTGTCGCATTAGGTTAGTGGCACCTTTTGTCGCGTTGTGTTGCATTAGGTTAGTGGCACCTTTGTCGCATCGTGTCGCATTAGGTTAGTGGCACCTTTTGTCGCGTTGTGTTGCATTAGGTTAGTGGCACCTTTGTCGCGTTGTGTCGCATTAGGTTAGTGGCACCTTTTGTCGCATTGTGTCGCATTAGGTTAGTGGCACCTTTTGTCGCGTTGTGTTGCATTAGGTTAGTGGCACCTTTTGTCGCGTTGTGTTGCATTAGGTTAGTGGCACCTCTGTCGCATTAGGTTAGTGGCACCTTTTGTCGCGCTGTGTCGCATTAGGTTAGTGGCACCTCTGTCGCATTAGGTTAGTGGCACCTTTTACGGATAGTGTCGCATTAGGTTAGTGGCACCTTTGTCGCACCGTGTCGCATTAGGTTAGTGGACCTTTTGTCGCGTTGTGTCGCATTAGGTTAGTGGCACCCTTGTCGCATAGTGTCGCATTAGGTTAGTGGCACCTTTGTCGCATCGTGTCGCATTAGGTTAGTGGCACCTTTGTCGCATTAGGTTGGTGGCACCTTTGTCGCATTAGGTTGGTGGCACCTTTGTCGCATTAGGTTAGTGGCACCTTTGTCGCATTAGTTTAGTGGCACCTTTGTCGCATTAGGTTAGTGGCACCTTTGTCGCATTAGGTTAGTGGCACCTTTTGTCAAGTTGTGTCGCATTAGGTTGGTGGCACCTTTGTCGCATCGTGTCGCATTAGGTTGGTGGCACCTTTGTCGCTTTAGGTTAGTGGCACTAAGCCAGCAAAGCCTTTGAAGGTGGACACAGCTTTTCAGATTGGTTGTTATAGAGCAGCTTCTCAGATACTCAAGTTAAAGATTTAAAAAGTTATATAGTTCCTGAATGATTAATCCTTACAGTAGGAATACCAATTAAAAATGAAAAAAGTTCTATAGGGCAACCTGAGTAGATTACGCGTGTCTCATTTACTTGTATTGTAGGCAAACGCACTTGCCACTTCAGGGCCAGACTTTCTTTTAAGGCTTTCAGTGAGAAGACTTTGGCAAATTTTTTGCAGACCTAATCAAGGGTGGAACACACTTTTAGCATAGGAGCATAGCCTTCGTCGATGCGTTTGATTTGAACATCATCATTGAGATGTAAACATCTGTAAATCATTCGGATTCAAACCTGTCTATTCCCATTATATCGGAGACTTGCCTAGCATTGAGCAAAGGCTCTGAAGACCAGTACATTTTGTAATCTGGTAGCTGGTGAGTGCCAAACATGATGACAATGTAAAGATAGTTTGAGATGTCATCTTCGTCAACAGACACGCAGGTCTAATCTGGTTTGGTTTACATTCTAAGTTCAAAATTTTTGTTGGTTTCTGCAACGATGTTTCAGGTGGGAAGAAAGAGTCAAAGCACTCACTAGGCATAGAATTTTCATCTAGATCAACTTTTATATCCAAATACTGAGTGAATTCTTCAACTTTACTTAGTGTAAGATTGCTAGACCAACTAGACTTGTCAGACTGGCTAATCTAGGCTGTCATCACTATCATCTGTGCCTACCATTTTGTCTAGATTCATGTTAGAGGCTCTAAATCAAACTCATTATCATTTTCTTGGTCTGAATCCAGCTCATTTTACTCTAATTACAAGTCGTTGGTGAGCGTCTCCAATAATTGGATTGACATTTTGTCATTATTTGGCAGTGAAAAGAGAGCAAAAGTAAACAAAAAAAGCACAGCTCTTTAGATCTACGCAGAGAAACTCAGTTGAAGCAGTAAAAAATTCTGTAGCTTTTCTTCTTCCAAACGAAATATGCAAAAACCTAAAAAGATAAAACTTAGTATACTAGTTTTGCATTTATTTACAGTTGAAGCTTTAGTGTTGGGGTGGCGAGTGGGCGCATAGGTAGGATCGCCATATTTTTGTTATGTGTATGGATAGGGTTAACAATGCTTAGAGAAATTGTTTGTTTTCCTTTTACTAGAATGATTGTTCCATTTTAAAAGTACTAGTGCTGTTGAATGTACCCTATATAAGATTTGCTACTGCTACCTCTCCTTAAGCTCCTGAATGCTAGACCACTAACACCCTTGAGGCTTTTACAAGTTTTAGCTATGTATTCTACAGAGCATGCATGCTGAACAATGTTACTCTCAAAACTGCTTAAAATGTTTACCTGCCAATCTGATTGAGTGTAGCCCTCCATGATCAACAGGGCCCCGCTTCGTAAAGGAACTCTAACCACTTGACTGAAAGAGTAGTCCCTCTCTCCTGACTCCTTCTGAAAAAAATTGTTTTCATATCAGTGGCGTTTGATTCAGAGGGATGGATTTAGATATCTTATTATACATTTGTGAACTGGTGAGACACGTTTTACTCTCAAGGACTTTTGAAGGTCAAGGACAGGTGGCAGAAATGTGTAACTATGCAGGGTGACTATGTAGAGAAATAAATGTAAGTGTGCCAAATTTTAAGTCTCTGTGTTTATTCCTTCATTGTCATGCTAAGAACATAGTGAACACCCCTCGTAGTTATGGTGGAGAAGACGATAATAATTTCACCAGTTCACAAATGTATAATAAGATATCTAAATCCATCCCTCTGAATCAAACGCCACTGATATGAAAACAATTTTTTTCAGAAGGAGTCAGGAGAGAGGGACTACTCTTTCAGTCAAGTGGTTAGAGTTCCTTTACGAAGCGGGGCCCTGTTGATCATGGAGGGCTACACTCAATCAGATTGGCAGG
>RQTK01000115.1:771341-783051 GCA_003991915.1 Elysia chlorotica | reverse complement strand
CAGACCTGCCAACCTAAATTTTCTCTTGGAGTAATATCAGCTGCCACAGAGAGTAATTTTTGTAACTTGGTAGTAATAAAATGCCGGAAACATACACAGCGGTGTGAGACTCCTTGACCAACTTAAACGGTAAAACCTATAAAGAATTTTATATGCCTAAGTAATACCACTAGTTTTTACGAGGATATAAAGGTAAAAAATTAAATGTATTCCTCTTGATATTTATAACTAGAGATAATCACATGTCTCCAAGCCCAAAGAGGTTTGGAGGAGTATAGATAAAATGTTGGCAGGTCTGCAGAGACCACTGTACTACTATTATTCAAAATGTTTACAACAAGTTAAGGTTCAGGTGAATCTGTGAACATTCTTATAAAAGCAGAGAAGGCAGAAGTAATTGTCAATGCTTACCGGAGCTGGCTTTTTGCGCAATTCAAATACTCGCTCATCTCCGAATGAAAGAGAGGCAATGATAGACGTCTGGCCAAAGATCTTTTCATCATCCGAGTGCCAGCCAATACTGTCATGGCCATCACGATAAAGATTTGCAGCCAGGGCATTGAACTCCACACCTGTCACTTCTGCTAGCTGATCTTTCAATTGTCTTAAGGCTAGCGGCCACTCCTGCAGAGAAAGGCTTTGTTAGAACTTTTCAAAATATATATATGTAAATCAAACAAGTGTAAATTCAATACTAGCATAGAAGAAGTTAATGTTTGTAAGAAAGGGAAAAAATAAAGAATAAGACTTAAAGTAAAATCATACCTGCATTGTCTATGTCACTGTTCTCATTTTGAGAAAAGTCTAACCAAGATTTGGTTGTTCTAGGCAAATGGCAGTGAGGTGGGTTGCCAGCACCTTCTCAATGGTAGACGCCTTGGTTGTTCTAGGCAAATGGCACAGTGAGGGAGGTTGCCATGAACCCAGCACCTTCTCAATGGTAGCTGCCTTGGTTGTTCTAGGCAAATGGCACAGTGAGGTAGATTGCCAGCACCTTCTCAATGGTAGCCAACTCCCTCACTGCTGTGCCGAAGGCACCCACTTGTGATAGTTATGCTAGCACTCATGAAATTTTAATATGTACATACGAACAAAAAATGTGAACAGTAACGATACACCCATATTGCTCTATGAGGTACATTTTTGTTTTAAATCATCTTATTATTTCAACAACAGAACTGTCTTGGTGCATGCTGCCAACCTTCTATGGCAAATACAGATTTTTTAGCATGTTAATAAATTTTAGTTGCCGCAAACCTAGTCAATGATCCAGCTTATTACTATTATGTTCAGTTATCAGTATTGACTTGAACACAAGCTTAACTGTAAGTTCAGAGGTTTAAAAACCACACCATGGACTAGCTTCATCTTCGATTTTGTTGCTATTTCTGTATCTGACAAAGTCAGAGATATGTCAGCTAGGTAGAAACCTTTCATGACCTTTAATATTTCCAATACACTTGACCAAAGAGCAACTCATGTTTGATATGTGGGAAATTTTAATCTTTCTCGCAAAGGGAAAGTAATTCCTCTGTATGTGAGTTTGCTCAGTCCTCAAAATTACTACTGCTTTACTGGATGTATAAAATTAGAATAATATATACATATATATACATACATATGGGGTTAGATCAAAAGGTGCCATTTCTAAACAGGTCATTTTCGAGAGCCCATTACTATTTAAATATTCAAGCTTTTTCATTAGGATTGAAGCGTCAATAGCTTATATCCTGAAAAGACAACTATAGATAACATTTGGTCATGAGTTTGTTATTTACGTTTTTTAATTGAAAACACATATTTCCTAATTAAGACCTAAAAACTGAAGTACATTAGTAAAAAATCTACATACGCATTTCTTTGAACACTTGCCCAGGCGAGTTTAAGAACTACTTTGTAAAACGAAATTGTTCCATGGTTAGATTAGATGTTAGTGAATGTTTTTAAAGAACAAAAAAAAAAGTTATTTATGCAAAACAAAAATGGTCAGTCTGAAGTAACTTCAGGTGTCACAATCAAGTGTGCTCTGTCATGTTGACATCTAGGTCGTCTAGTGGGCTAGGTCTTAGACTAGTTTAGAGAAGGTAAAACTGGGTTATTGGAGAAACTAATTCTCTACTGTAAGCTTCTTAAAGAATGGTTCATAGCCCAAAATTCTTTCCAGAACGAAAATAAGGTTAGGTGCACATAATCATATCAGACACACAGTGCTCCTGTAGATCTATATTTGGTTTGTAAGATTAACTTTCCACTTTTTCAACAACCACAAGAGCTGTCCTGCACATGGGATTCTTTACTTTCACTTTCTATGTATTTGGCTTTGTGCAAGAAAAAGTAGGCTTTATGGAAGTGTCACGCTAATTTCTCATGCCGTGTCAGACTACATCTAGATCACGTCAGACAATCGAATTGGGATTTTAATATAATTTCATGTTTAACTTGTGTTAACGGATTTAGATGTTTTAAAGAGGTCATAGTTAAATCGTTTGTAGTTTCTTGGAATCTGGCGTTTTAGAATAAGCGAACAGATGGTTTGTGACAAAGATGTCACATGTTCCTGAATCACATCTGACATTAGACCTGATAAAATGCAGACATGCATATATCTTAAGCAAATAAATAACTAAAGTTCTCTTAAATACTACTCATTAGATATGATTGTCTTTGTTTACGTTTTTCCTTAAAATATTTCTGAAAATTTGTTTCATGGATGTCTGATATCACTTTTGATGTGTGTCTCAAGCTATAATAAACACCAGACACTATATTTCTTAAAATAGAAAGGTGCAATTATTTTTATTCAACTCCAAGATAGTTTGCTCAAGACAAAAAAGAAAAAAAATCTCAGGTTTGTATGTGTTTGTTGAATGTTGGGTGTTCTTTGAGTCTGAGATTGTTGTATTCGAGTTCAGTCAGCACTTCACAAGAGTTTTATCAACGTGAAGATCCGAAATGTACACATATATTATATAACCTAAAAATCATGTTGATAATGTTCACAAGACCAGCCTCTGACTGTCGCAAACATTCTACTATTGGAGACCAGGGCCCATCAAATAATCGTGTGGTAGATCTAGATCGAGATTAATGTTCTCGCTGACAATTAAAGTCTCGACTGGTAAGGACAAAGACAATAGCCATAGATGTAGCGTAAACAAAGCACAGGATTGGACAGATTATTGACCATTTAAACAGCACTTGACAAAAAATTTCTAGTCCATTGATTCATGCATTGACTACAGCACTTCCAAAGAGGCATTAAAAAGTTTGATGGCTGAGCGTGCGAGATTTCCAAAATGGCTGCAAGCAAGAAGCCGTTGACAAGCATGTATTGACGTACTGATACCTAGAAATAGAAGCCACAATATGTATTAATCTATGTGCATTATGCGATGTGGTTGGCAGCTATGTTTATGTTATTAGGACCATGTCAAAACTAGACTCACACTACTGTTGGGAGGTTCTGTGACTCCAGCGTATGTATAAGGCACATCGCTATACCAAGCGGTCAAGCGAGGCTGTATAGCCTCCACTCCGTTGTGAACATCGTGTCTCTGTCGCCAGGGTATGTCTCTGTACAGTTCAGCATAGTAGCTAGCGCTCATCGATGCCTCTAGAAAGTTAGGGAAGTACCTTATCCTGCAAGCAACAAGACAAATTTTAATTATTGCATAAATTCTGATAGAAGACCTCATCTGCATGTTTAGTGTCTAAATGCCAACACTTCCGTCCGAGGTTTTGTTGCAGACAAGGTCGTAATATACACAACAAACTTGACTCTCTATGAGTTTGATTTATAATGGTTTTCATTTGTTTTGCTGTCTTTCTCAATTATTGAAAGTTTTAAAACGGCTTTGTCGTTTCCAAGTGATTTTACCTCCTCCAACAGCTAAAATTTAGTTTTCAACAACAACAAAAACACTTGTGCGTGTTCAAAGAATAAAAATTGGCGTTAAATTTGAAATTGAGTGAATATTTTTAATAGAAGTTCACGCTGCTTGAGCATGCGAGACTGGGAGTAGACTCAACTGAGATTATACAATTATCTTTGATCGTCGGTACTTTACACATGTGTTTCCGTTTAATTTGCCGAAGAAACCTACAGACATACATGTCCCAGTTTTTTCAACCGCAAAATCGCCAATCACGAACAACACTGAACTGAAAATGAACGCAAGTAACTGCGCAATTCCAACCTTCACCAAGATAAATGTACCTGGAGCCGATAATGGATCTATTACTAGCTTCACCAAGATAAATGTACCTGGAGCCGATAATGGATCTATTACTAGCTTCACCAAGATAACTGTACCTGGAGCCGATAATGGATCTATTACTAGCTTCACCAAGATAAATGTACCTGGAGCTGATAATGGATCTATTACTAGCTTCACCAAGATAAATGTACCTGGAGCCGATAATGGATCTATTACTAGCTTCACCAAGATAAATGTACCTGGAGCCGATAATGGATCTATTACTAGCTTCACCAAGATAAATGTACCTGGAGCCGATAATGGATCTATTACTAGCTTCACCAAGATAAATGTACCTGGAGCTGATAATGGATCTATTACTAGCTTCACCAAGATAAATGTACTTGGAGCCGATTTCTGGCCATTTGATCTGACACGCAACATTATCAAACATTACCAAAGTGTTTGCGTGAATGTGGGGTACAGTGGCATACATGCTATGTACGAACATAGATTTAGGTCTGACTCTGAGAGAAACCATTTA
The DNA here is from genome assembly GCA_003991915.1 of Elysia chlorotica. NCBI lineage: Eukaryota > Metazoa > Mollusca > Gastropoda > Plakobranchidae > Elysia > Elysia chlorotica. The sequence continues at coordinate 778,311 of RQTK01000115.1, read as the reverse complement.
GCACCGCCCGGTTAACATCTAATGAAAGAGAAGGAGAGAGACACACAGAAGCGCACATGACTATGTCGGGCCGCACGTTGAAAGCTGAGAAGCCTCTGCCAGCTCTGCCAGGCACCTGTGCTGGCTCGCTCTGTCTCTTTGCCCACGCTTACCTACTGAAGGCAGTGGCGGCACAGAACCTTAATCGGCTGATCACTCGGTACCCACACATACACATCAGCACCCAGTCAATTTTTGCATGCGAGCATGCTTGCTTGTGATTTCTATACAGATTTGACGCGAACTTCACCTGTGCTACGCCCGAGTTTTTCCATAGCTCTGTATTTGCTGAAATCTCAACCACTACTCGAGCCCAGTACTTCGTTACGTCCAAGGTTTTCGTTCAATCTCTTTGTTAGGGCCAAGGTGCTTTTATAGGCTTTATATAAGGGGAGAAACTGTCCCTAAGATAGACTTCGTTACGGCCGAAGTTTCGTTGAGTTCGATGTTGCTATATGCGAGGTCCACTGTATACAGCAGCTTTAAATAACAGTGTTCCATAAGGAACTATAAGTTATATCATACAGCAGTTTTAAATAACAGTGTTCCATAAGGAACTATATTATATACAGCAGTTTTAAATAACAGTGTTCCATAAGGAACTATAAGTTATATCATACAGCAGTTTTAAATAACAGTGTTCCATAAGGAACTATAAGTTATATCATACAGCAGTTTTAAATAACAGTGTTCCATAAGGAACTATAAGTTATATCATACAGCAGTTTTAAATAACAGTGTTCCATAAGGAACTATATTATATGCAGCAGTTTTAAATAACAGTGTTCCATAAGAAACTATACAATACAGCCACATCACCTGGACAGCCCAGAGGGCTCTGTGCTAAGATCAAACACTCCAGCTTTTCTGAAATACCAAAGAATAAAATTAAGGTGAAAGATAAAAAAAAAAATGTTATAAAAAGATCAAAAGCAACATTTTCACAGTATTTTCTTGAACCAAAATAGATGCCAATACCCTATTCATATTTTCCCCAGACTTTGAAGGTGATATCCAGCTTCAACTTTTCACTTGCATGGTCGTGACTATCGCATGCAATTGTTAGATTGTCAATGGAGGGTAGCCATTCCAAAAGGTAACATCGTGAAAACCCTTCACTGCTCAGTTATTTGCTGCTTTCAATCTGTTTCCTCTATCCCTCTTAATATCACATGATGTAGCACAACACAAGCTCAAACTCAAAATATACATGACCACCATAATAACATGGTTTTCATCAAGAATTAAATGAGAGATAGATAGATAGAGAGAGAGAGAGAGAGAGAGAGAGAGAGAGAGAGAGAGGGGGGGGGGGGGGGGGGGGGGTAGAGAGACTGATATTGATAGAGAGAGAGAGAGAGAGAGAGAGAGAGAGAGAAAGAGAGAAGGCATAAAAAAGTAAATTATAAGACAGCTTATATTAACTCACACGCCAAAATTGTAGCCCAGTGATGGTATTGTGAAAAGAAAAAGAAAAAACCAACAACAAACCCTCCAGTAAGCTCTAAGTAATAGAAGCAAATCTGTGGTTTGTGTCACATAAATTAACCCCTTTCTTATTGGTATTATTGCTCAAACAAGGCATTTGGATTCATCACAAGACATTTCTCTTATAAAACAAACTATGATGAGAACATTCAGTACATTTTTAATTCTCCTTTAATTTGATAATGCATCTTTCCATGGTAGAATTTGTTAATACCATGAATTTAAAAAAAAAACATTTTAAGTTGCGCAAAAAGCATAAAATTCTAAAAGCTCTACCACTTACGTTATAATTTGATCATCAGGTTTCATCTTTGTCTCCTAAAATAGATTAATATAATGTTAGTACATTCTAAGCTATAATTATATTCAACTCAATATCTTTGAACAAAAATCAAATAGTAAGCAAGATAGGCCTATTAGTTTTTCACAAATTGCAGTCTCTTATATGACAAGTTTAAAGAAATTCTGTAAACAACTTTTAACTTATTTATACACATTATTATTCAAAGATATAATTTGAAATCTTGGGCCGATAAGTCAACAAGACAGAAGAATCAAATCATTTCCACAATGTGACAATTTCCAGCATATATATATATATATATATATCTTTGTATGATCTAACACTCACACTCACAAAGTCATTGTCTGTGTACAAGGTAGCCCACATGGACCAAAATAGTAAATCACATGGCAATTGGAAAGGAAATGCACGTCAGTCGACAGTAAATCTTTTTACCTCCTCAGGGTCTTGAAAGACAAATGTAGATCTAGGAAAAGGTGCATCCACATTTTTAGCCATCCAGATTGGTCCAACTGGCATGGGAGGCTTTCCCTTGTTGAACTTCGCATGAGCGGTTCTTGGTGTTTGTCTCCCTTGTATGTTTGCTTCATCATTCTCAGTCGGTCTTGAACAAGATGGACTGGTAGATTTAAAGCCTCCTCTGATTGTATTTGAATTAGATGCCCATCCTCCTTGGACACGGGCTCTTCGCTTTTTATCGAAATTCATATTTCGACAATATTTTGCACAAAGTCTAACACCAACATTTGGATTTTCCTGAAGAACAAAAGAACAAACTATAGATTAGTAAACTTTTTGGAAGCCACTGCCATTCTGCTAAAATATAGATGATGATTTCAATAATCCTCAATACCAAATGTTTCCTACATTGTCTCACACAGTATGCCCTATATTGCATCCTTTGGTTTTCGTCTGATTTTAATACTTACGGATTTATCCACTTTTAGGCCTTTGTTTGCAGGTAATATTGCTCTTGGTCTAAACTGCTTTTCCTGCAAATTTCTAGTTTCATAGTTGAGAGAGTGAGAGAGAGAGAGAGAGAGAGAGAGAGAGAGAGAGAGAGAGAGAGAGAGAGAGAGAGAGAGAGAGAGAGAGAGAGAGAGAGAGAGAGAGAGAGAGAGAGAGAGAGAGAGAGAGAGAGAGAGAGAGGTCTATGTAGAAGGACACTAGGCTCAGCGATTTTAGGGTGGGGGAAAATCACAAATATTAGATCTAGATTATATATCCAGACCTTAAAAGTTAAATAAATAGATCTAGAATCTAGATATTTTAGACTCTTCTAGATCTAAATCTAGATCTAGATATCTAGTATGATTGTTTCTTCTGTTGCTAGATTCTATAAGAGAGCAACGTGATCCCGGGCAACGTCTGCCGAGGCGATGGACTCATTCACAGATTCGGCGAATGACTATGACGGTGATTGCTGATAGTAAATCAGTGTAAACAAAAGTCAAAACCTGACTAAGTGATGATCAGATTGCTGCCTTTTCTGGCACAGCAGTCTAAATGAAAGTGATATAACTTGAAATAGACCAAATCAATGATTCTATAATAATTAATATGGTTTATCTAGTTTTTAATTCTAGTAATAGATCTGTCTTTTCCACAGATTATCACTAATACACATTTGTGTATTATTTATAACATGGTTTTAGTTGTTCAGTAATTTCAATAACTTATAATCAGTTTGGTAGTAAAAATAAAAATGATATGAACCTCCAAACCCAATTAGGCAGTTATGATCACCACTCACTAGCAGGGTTGCCAATTTTGCAAAGACTCTGCCAAATCCCAAATCCCCAATCCCAAATCCCTTCTTGGTAAGATTTTAAGTCGACTGGCAGGGAAAAATGGTTCGGCAGTATGGACAATTTTTGGCAGATTTTATATTCTGACGCAAACGCAAAAAAAAACGCAAACAGATGAGCTTCGATCAGTATAAGAATTCCCCTATAAAAACCAACTAGCCCCATAAAGTCACCACTCCTTGTAAGCGCTATAAAGTTGGTCTCAGCAGCCTTGGCTTTATCAGAATGGAAAAACAACTCTTATTTAGTATAATTTACGCTGAAAACATGAGAAGGACTCACCGTGACCATCGTCGCAGGATGTGTGACGTCACGGGCTGGACTAGGGCGATTTTTAAGACGGACATAGCGGAGCGCGGGCTTCGCGTAGAACAATTTTTTGTAATCAGTGTCATCAAGTTAAACGGGCGTCGCGGGCAGAATAATACAAGGGTGCAGAGGTCTCAGCAAGCAACCAGCCTTTTCAGGCCTCTGTCTCAGGTTGATGAAAAGGCTTGACCACTAATCACTTAATTTGGGTTCAACCTTGTGTGCATTAAGTGTGTACAGTACACTTACATCTGTACATGGATTCGCCGTACGATTTCACTTTACGTTCTTGTTTGACTGACATGCGTTTTTATCTAAATTAACACCTTTGTAGATCTGATGAATTCACAAAATTGGACATTGAGTAGGCATTACTCGTAGGCCTGCGTGTAATTGACGCCAAAACAAAATAGATCTACATCATTAATTCATTAAGTAAATGTAGATTGGATTGCTTCAGCTCCCCATTCGGATCCTCACTGCGGCCATAACCATGCCATCGGGTACTCTGTTCACAGTGCCACAATAACAGAGATGAGGAGACTTTTGGAGGTAGCTTAGCAGTGTAAGACTAAGAGTGTACAGGTATGGCGTTGGTACATCATTCTTTCTATAGTATTCTATATAGACCTACCCCACGTCTTGCATAGTAAAAAGGAGTCAACTTTACACGGGACTAGCCTTTTTTTTGTTTTATTGATTTACATTTTTTTCAAACTTTTGAATTAAAAAAAAAAAAGAAATAATGTTGTTATAACATTGGCCCTGTGAATTTTTTTAAAGAAAACTAGACGGTGGGTTTTCTAAGGGGGTGCTACCGCAGATTTATATAAACAGCACTAGATAGTTCGGTGATGTCACAGCAATGCGAAACTTGAATGTTACTGGTGAAAAGAAAAGGGTGAAAGGGGCGTACGAAGCCGCGCAGCACGCAGAGCGGGCCTATGTGTATAATGTTCTGAAGGCATTCTGGAGAAAAGTGTGTTTAAAGTTTTGAATCCAGAGCCGGAAAACAATGGCGGTCGTCCAACAAAGACTATCACAGATCAAGTTTTGCCTCCCCGTAGCAAAACACAGATTGTCGGTCCGTCAGCGGAAGCTGTTAACCGTCGTACGACAACCGGTCTATCTCCAGGAACGAATAACCACTCAAAATGGATCTCTGTCTGTCCTGGATGCATGTATGAGTTGGTATATCTTCAGCTTTAAACTGATGGACATACCCCAAACACTACACACACACACACACACGCGCGCGCGCGCGCACGTACACACACATACACGCTTTGTTGCTGATGCGGCTACATTAGGTCTAGGCTTATATATCATGAACATTATGTAATTTTCATTAATAATAATGCTAGTTATAATCTAGCCTCGTTTGCGGCAGTTAAAGACACGAATTTATTCGATTCAAATTTTCCACACAAAAAAACAACTCAATAGGCCTACCATGTAATGCTTAATGCACCGAATACATTAATTTTAAAAGAGACTGTGTGTAAAAGCGTATTGCTTTATTGTTTTACAAGCTGGGGTCCCGTTCATACATTGTACGTGTCTGTAGGCCGATTCTTTTTTAAAGGCGAATTTTTAGACCCCTTACCATCAGTTAATATATTTATTCCTTTTTTTTTTTATTAAATGGAAATATCTTTTCTCTTCTTTTTTTGTTGAAATTTCTTTCTTTCTCTCTCTCTCTCTCTCTCTCTCTCTCTCTCTCTCTCTCTCTCTCTCTCTCTCTCTCTTTTTTTTTCTATTCGTATATATTATATCTAGACAGCTACGCTACTACTGCTGCTAATAATGGACAGATTTTACCCTTTGAAGCACATGACTCCTGTCTCAGCCAGTCACATTATACTGACACCGACCCAACCAGTTACAGGGGACTAAATTTAAAAAAATAATGATAAGATCCAGATCGACTTCGAACCCCGTACCTCCTAAAGTGAAGGCCAATGCTCTACCAAGTGAGCTAATTCGCCCTTCGTGAAAGTGTGGTGTAACTGGGAGTAACTACTGTGTTCTCTATAGAGGGAGGGATAGAATTCTCTCCCTCTCTCCGGGTTTAACGTCTCCTAGGTTCCACTGGGGGGTCCTATACAGCGACATGCGGCGTTGACAGAAGACAAAAGATCAGGAGGAAGGCAAGACATGATAGATCCTATGCGGGTTCATTCTATTACTACGAGGCTGGTCCTCTTATGTATGGGGTTCCCTAATTTTGGAGGTTCTAAAGTGGAAAGGGGGGGATAGGTTTATACAATTCATTTTCTTTTATGAGTGAGGCAGGAGATTCAAGAAGTAGGCGCAACTGTTATGGCTGCATAGTTAAAACCGAGGGTATTTTCCTATTGGTATTCTAATTTAGTAGTGTCCCCCATTCCAAATATGGCCGTGGCTATTGCAGCTCCTACGATCGCCACCTAACCACCATAGCCTTTACTACTACCTCAGCAGTAGTTACGTTTTTTTTTTTTTTGTTTTTTTTAATTATCCCTGATGTTAATTTTTCAATTATGATTATCGTTACCCTATTTATTAAAACCCATGTCATTAATGCTACCACCCCCACAACCACCCCTATCACTACCATAATATTGTCTCTATTGTTGCGATTACTGTTAACTCTGCCTCCACTAAATTAACCATTATCCCCACCGTCACCACTGTTACTCTTAGCATTACCACCACCCGCATCCCCACTACTGCCACTTCTGCCACCACCATCACTACTACCACTAATACTACTACTACCACCACTGTTACTGCTATTATTATTGATGTCGAAAGAAAGAACTTGTCAATCAAAGAGAAGAAAAACAAAAGAAAAAGTTGAAACAAAAATATACCGGTATATGAACATGAAAAGAGGTCCCCCCTCTCCAAAAATAAGCCTACCAAGACTTAGTGTCGTCAATGCCCGCCTGGTCAGGACAATGTGTATAGCAAAGCAAGCTTGTCCTCATAGCCTGAGGGGAAGGGGGAAAGGGGGGGGGGGGTTTTTTCTTGGCCTTTC
>RQTK01000115.1:734038-766631 GCA_003991915.1 Elysia chlorotica | reverse complement strand
ATGCAGCCATCTATATCGACCTCTTTAAGATTTAGTGATCCTGGTCGTTTACGCAATTCTGAGACTTTAGGGTCCCTACGTTGTTCTATAGCCATTTGAGCAAGGTCTATGGCAGGGAGAGGTGATGCTGATGCCACCATAGATTCTTCAATGTTGGGGATTGCACGAGAAAGAACATCGGGTACCACATTGTCGGTTCCAATGATGTACTGAATGTCTGTTGTAAATTCTGCAATATAAGACAGTTGTCGCTCTTGTAAAAAAGAACTTGCTGACTTAATTGTAAGAGCATGAGTAAATGGCTTGTGGTCAGTGAATACGGAAAATGGACTACCTACCAAAAAAAAACGAAAGTGATGTATTGCGCTGTAAATAGCCAATAGTTCGCAGTCAAATGTAGAATAACGGCTTTGAGTTGGTGTCAGCTTTCGAGAGAAGAACGCAATAATTGAATTATTGGTCTCCATGTGCCATGGTTTGTCTGTGATAATTCAGCACCAATCGCCGAATCAGAAGCATCCGTTGACAAACGTGTTTCAGACTTTGGATCGGGGTGATTGAGGAGTGTGGCTGAAGCCAGGGCAGATTTGGCAGCCTGGAAAGCAACCGCCCAAGTGATCGCTTTACTTTTGCTCTTTGTCGCTTCTGTTAAAGGTGTTAGACACTTCGCAATCCCAGGGAGGAATCTGTGATAGAAGTTGATCATTCCCAAAAAGCGTTGTGATGCTTTCTTGTCGTTAGCTTTTGGGAATTCACCTATTGCTTTGACTTTCTCAGGTAGTGGTGTAATGCCGTTTTGTGATATTTTATGATCGAAGAATGTCATTGTTGGTTGTCCGAACAAACACTTCTGAGTGTTAATGACGAGACCATTAGCAGCTAATGATTGGAAAACGGAACGGAGATCTGCCTCGTGTTCTTGGGGAGATGAGCTGGCAACCAAAATATCGTCGAGATAAACAAAACAGCAGCGAAGATTTTGGAGAATACCGTCCATGAGCCGCTGAAAGGCTTGGGCTGCATTCTTTAACCCAAAGGGCATTTTGAGGTATTCATAAAGTCCAAAGGGAGTGATGATTGCTGATAGTATCTGATGGTAACCGCGTACGAGATGAATATTTGAAAAGTTCGTTTTCCCATGTAGGTTGCTGTTGAGATCCTGAATGTGTGGCAATGGATACATGACGTCCTTGGTTACGTCATTTAACCATCTATACTCTCCACAGGGACGCCATCCTCCAATTCTCTTTTTGGCGATGTGCAAAGGTGACGACCAAGCGGATAATGAGCGACGGACGATACCAAGCCGCTCGAGTTCTTCAAATTCAGCTTTGGCAGCTGTTAGTTTGTCTTTATCAAGGCGACGGGCACGGGCATGTACGGGGGGGGGGGGGGGGGGGGCTGAAGTTGGGATGTGGTGCACAACGCCATGTTTATTGTTTTTAAAAGTTGGAACTAACAGTTCAGGAAATTCTTCTAGTGTGACTTCATATTTTGAATGTACCTTATATATACCTGGGCCGGCGCATGCATAGGTCTAGCATTTATGATAATGCCCCCATCCAAGGAGACAAGTCTCTATTGCTAAACGATGGGTTGTGAAAAAGTCTGCCCCAAGTATTGGTTGAGTAACGTCAGCAATCCAGAACTTTTGTAAAAATTACAGGTACAATTTATATGCAGCAAAATATCCATATAAATGACTCAGCCAGTTGTATCTAGTGTCGAGTTTGAGAAGAGAAAAAAAACAAACATTATACATGCACATATTGTATGGAGAAATGCGTGTAACTGTAAGCCTACACGAAAAATACACAAGGCTTTATTTTGCACGCCAGTCTCTTCGTGTAAAATATACAATGTATCAAGATAGGACTCCACCAAGATAAACCCGAGCCAGTAAAAACACACGCACTTCCACGCACACCTCTGTATCGTCTACTCTCACTATGGAAGATACGCCTACCCCTACCCCTTCTCTCTCTCTGAATATCTTTCTCTCTCTCTCTCTCTCTCTCTCTCTCTCTCTCTCTCTCTCTCTCTCTCTCCCTCTCTTTTCCCCTTACTGGTTCTTAGCCTTACTCTCTGCAATGTGGATTTATAATGGAGTTTTTTTTTAAATAGATCTAACCTAAAACAATTTCCCTTCTCTCTCCAGGATTGCTTTCTTACTCATAGAGTTTTTCCAGACTAAATTAATTTTTTTGTTAGCGTGTTCTGCATATTGAATGTATAGTCTAAGTCCCGGTTTTCCTATCCAAATCTTTCTGTGGAAATCTCATCACTTTCCCCCTTGGAATTGGATCCTTAGCCTACTTGCTAACCGCCCACAGACTGCCCAAATAGCACCAGGTACTAATCTGACAGACTGCCCAAATAGTGCGGGGCGCTATTCTCGCAGGCTGCGTGATTAACAACGTCCTTTTTAAAATCTCCGAATTAGCAGAATGCCTGAAAATAATCTGGCAACCCTGCTCACCAGAAAAGTGAGAAAACCAAGAAGATAATAGAAAAGTGAAGATGGCGGAGCACATAGCAATGTTGGAGCTGGAGCAAGCTTCTCAGATTTTCACGGTATATTTTCATTTTAGCAATTTACAGATTCGTAACTGTAAGGAAGAATAGGGGAAGACATTCAATTATTGTGTAAGATTATCCGACAGCTTTTGAGGTGTTTCTGGTGTCGAGGTGGACAGGAACAGATTGTATGATTTATCATCTAGACTAGACTAGATCTAGATTATATCTAGATCTAGAATCTCGACTAGATCTAGATGAGATCTTTTCAGATTCAGATTCAGATTCTAGATCTTCTTTCTTCTGCTATTATGACTTTTATAGCAAGGGCAACGACTAGCCCGCCAGGCGTGACTCTTTAGGGTGCTGCGGCGGGGTCTACCCCACCATAGATCTACTACAGACCTGCCAACATTACGCTTTGGGCGTAATTTATTACGCCCAAACGCCGCAAATTACGCTTTACGCCCGGCCCTTGTCATATTACGCCCGGTCCGTGTCATATATTACGCTGAGTTGAAAATAGTACGATCATATAACCTTAACCTCTAGCCACTGGTTCAGAGATGGCCCAAGAAAATAGACACTATCGATATAACCTGTTCGATTATTAGGTACTTTCGTTTTCACTTTTTCAATACAATTACTATTGCCACTAGTTTTATAGTTTGATTTACCGCATATCGATAGTCAGCTTTATGTATACTAGCGTTCGATATTTATTTTTCGTTTGAGTTGTGTTCAATAGTGTAAAACAAAGTTGATGTCTGCATCGCAAAGCATCAATTTGCATTCATCAATGTTTTGACCGTGACTATTGTAAGTTAAAGAAGTAAGGACTCGTCAGTTAAACGTGATGTGGGCTAGATTGAGGTTCTTATTACCTAACTGGAAAAGTATATCACTGGTAGTAGTAATCAGTCACGGTGCTTCATGTTCCTGTGGTCTATGACCCGACTCTATGTCACTGGTGCTTGTGATCAGTGCATAGGGATGTGCATGTTGCGCCCACATGCAAGCAATAAGGTACCTTGAAAGGAGTGACTCCGCCTCAGATTTTAGAGTGTGGCCCTTTTATGCTCCAAGAATCTGAGATAATGCTCGCAATAATCTGAGGTAGGGATGCAGAAGCCACCAATCTGCATCGAAGGTTGCCTTTCTTGTTTATCCATCGCTTGATGACACATGGCAGGTTGGACTTCACACGCCCCTGTCCGCGTATAATATATTACATGTAATGACCGTAGCCTAGTTGTCGGCGGATAGATCTAAACCTTTCCCTATTAAACCAAAGATTTTCATGCAACTGGGATTCGCAGCCGAGAAAATTGTACATTGCATTGTACTGAAGGTCTTACGAGGAGAAATTCATTTCTCACCATCATAATTTTTTTAATAGATTATATTGGCTTCGTTTATAACCCCCGCGGCCATTTTCTTGGAATCAACAGAATGTTCAATGCACCAGTAAAAAAAAAATCACGATGAAAACGAAACCGAAAGTACATGTATGTAAAGTAAAAAAGTGAAGTGACTGATTGTTCACTAGATCTAATAGAAACAAGAAATAGGGAGAAAACGGGGATTCTAGTGTTGATCATTTTAACCAAAAATGGGCCGAGTAGGCTATTATGCCGTTCACATGAAACAAGTACACAGATACTAAGAACTTTGTTTCTTCTTTAGAATCTAATAGGGAATTAATTTTCAAGACATTCTCAAGGCTTTGCCATGTAGCACTGACAGGTTAATGATTCAGTTTGTATAAAAGAAGATCATCTGATTTCAAGATTAAATCTAGATTTATATTTTTTACTCTAGATTCAATTTCTGAACAGTTGGATTTACAAATCAGTGTTTTCTTTTACATTGATAAGGCTCACTAACTGTTAACTGTATTTATCTTTGGCTCTCAATGACATACCATTGTAAGAGGGTTTGTAAAAAGAAAGTCTCCTTTCATACACATGTATCTCCATGGTTAATTTAATCTAGTATTTTTTCCTGCATTAAATCTTTTAGTTTTTAAAAATAGTTTCACAATTTGTGCACCCATGATTCATATTTAATTTGGTATTCACCACCAGTGGCCCTTTATTTAATTAATTTTACTAAATTCATTGTCCATACTCCTCCAAACCTTTTTGGGCTTGGAGACATGTGATTATCTCTAGTTATAAACATTAAGACGTAATACATTTGATTTTTTACCTTTATATGCTCGTGAAAAGCAGCGGCATTACGTTAGTATATACAATTTCTTTTTAGGTTTTACCGTTAAAAGTTGGTCAAGGAGTCTCACACATTTTATTACTACCAAGTAGCAAAAATTACTCTCTGTGGCAGCTGATATTACTCTTGATCTTAGACCTAATTGAACGTCAAAACTAGATCTAGGCCTACTGCTCTAATAGCCTAGTTATAGATCTAAGGGTACATTAAAAAAGACCTTTCCATTGGTCCTTGTTCTGTGAAATTGGTCCGGTAGAACCAGAGTTGCAGCCTGCGGAGGCTGGACACCGCCGAAAGGACCCAGGTTTCTAGGAACTTGTTGTTTGGGATAGCGATTCTGTATGTCATTTTTGCTTGATAAGAACAACACTAGCACAGCTAATCAGAGTACATGAATTTAACGAGGTTTTACATTCCAAGGGGTTGTGCTTCCGGCTAAAGCGACAGGGGGCACCGGTTTTGCAGACTTTCATTTTCGTTATTCTGTGACTTTGTGCCCAGGAACAAGCATTTATAAAATACAATTGTTCTGTACCAAACTTCCTTGTAAACATCGGAGCTCTTCTTGTTTTGCAGTATCTAGAGTGCTTTTAGTAATTTTAAACCTGTGCATCGTATCGACAAGGAGGGTGATCTACAGGTCAATCAAGTTTCCTTTTTTAGCTCTTTAGGAGAAATTTCACAAAATGAACCCAGAAATATCCCAATTTCGGATAGGGAAAAATGTTCAGCAATATTAAAGGTATTTAAAAGCTACAAATTTTTACTTTTCGAAAAAATTTGAATTTGAAGTTTGCTATTCTATGTTTGCAGCTTTCTTTGACAGAAATAATTACCAACCAAAGAGATTCCCCTATAAATAACCTAGAGACTCCCCGCCTTCAATGTGGCTATCGGGAGAGCGGCCCCATTTGAACGCCAGAGCAGTTCAGCAATATAGTTCCATTATACATCAAGTTAAGTGTATTTAAAAGCTGGTTCTTTCATTTTTTAGCTACACATTTTTACTTTTCGAAAAATTTGAATTTGAAGTTTGCTATAATTCATAACCGCAAACAATTCACTTCAAATATCTAGTATAGTTCTCGTGTTGCATAAATCTATGTGAGATACGAATTGAGAAAGAAATAATTATTTCCAAAACCCTTAGAGAAGGCAAATTTTAAGATTGTCGTGTTGGGAACAGTAGAGAGAGAGAAGAAGAAGAAGAAGAAGAAGAAGAAGAAGAAGAAGAAGAAGAAGAAGAAGAAGAAGAAGAAGAAGAAGAAGAAGAAGAAGAAGAAGAAGAAGAAGAAGAAGAAGAAGAAGAAGAAGAAGAAGAAGAAGAAGAAGAAGAAGAAGAAGAAGAAGAAGAAGAAGAAGAAGAAGAAGAAGAAAAAACAAAAACAAGAAAAAGAAAAACAAGGAGTAGGAAGAGGAGGGTGAGAGAAAAAAGGAGTTATTAACAGATTCTCACTGTTGCTCAATGAATTGTTTTTATTAATGCAACTGGTTTGTTTACAATGATCTAGCACTAGCAGTAGCACTGGCCAGTTATCTTAGCCTGTGTAATGGCGGCGGCTGTTCGTTCTTCGCGGGCCGCGTCACGTGACCTCGCTGTAGGCCCCTGTTACCAACACTCCTAATGAAACTATAGAAAATGGCAGATTTAAAAAAATGAACCCAGAAATATCCCAGTTTTGGATAGGGGAAAATGTTCAGCAATATAGTTTCATTATACATCAAGTTAAGTGTATTTAAAAGCTGGTTCTTTCATTTTTTAGCTACACATTTTTACTTTTCGAAAAATTTGAATTTGAAGTTTGCTATAATTACATCAATAATTTAATTCCTGGGTTTGATGAAGGTAAGTGAAGAGGTGTTGCATATGATTAAAACAAGTTACTTAAAAAAAAAAAAAAAGATAGAACAAATTTGTTCTAATAACTATTTTAATTTCAAGATTTGAGGCTTCTTAACATTAATAAATACATTTGCATCATTAAAACATTGTTAAAGATCTCAAAACAAATGCGTAAGAAGAGACATTCAAACGTTAAGTTATTTCCCTTGTCCCTCTAAAATTAATTACCTCCCCTGAAATGTGAGTGACCTCAACACTTCACTTACCTTCATCAAATCCAGGACTAAAATTATTGATGTTATATATAGCAAAATTCAAATTCAAATTTTTCAAAAAGTACAAATTTGTATCTAAAATACAGTGAAAGAACCAGTGTTTAAAGACCTTAAATTTGATATTTAATATTTTTTAAGTATATAATTGCTGAACTTTTTCCCCTATCCAAAATTGGGATATGATAGATCCAGTTCATTGAAGCCCTTACGTTCAATGCACCATTCACAGATATGGAGAAACTGAAAGTAGAAATAGCCTGTACATGTATTATTTACAAGAAGAAAGACTCACTCGGTATGGTTCTTATTATTGATCATTTTAAGGAATATTGATGGTTTTAACTTAAATTCCTCTTTCATACATTCATACACAATATTGAAAGACAACTTAGTTTCAATCTATTGAAGATTTATGTATTTATAGATATAGTCCAATAGGTCTATATTCACATTTGTAATAGTTTTGGTACAAGGTTTCTCACAAAAAGTCCTTTTTAAAAGAAAAAAAAAGGAATCGTGGTATGTCAGCTCTCAATCCTGATTAATTTTAAAAATCTTTCGGGCGTAGCGAAGCTGATAGTGTTAGTTAATACAAAGGTTGCGTGGATGGACTGAGTAGGTCATTGTGCAGGGGAGGGTGCTTGGTTGCTACAGTCATTAATTCTATCAGTGGGCAGTGTTATGTGGTGTCTAGCGCAAGCCTACGCACACAGTCTGTAACACACCCAGACTAAAACCTCATGTAGTTTTCATTCGCAAGAGACAACGCTGAGTGTGCGAGGCATCTCTATGTTTGTGCGTGTGTTGTGTGCGCGCGCCAATGCCAGTCCAAGGCTTCAACTGTTGTTGACGCGCCACCATAGGCCCAAAGAGCAGGGTACACTTGCTACCCCCCCCCCCAGAGTGAGAGAGAGAAAGAAAAAGAGAAAGGTAGAGAGAGAAAAAGAGAGGCGGAGAGAGAGAAAGACCCCACTTCTCCGTGATCCGATAACTGCGTCTACCATTTACAGCTGCGTTGCCATTTTCCGTTTTTTGAGACTAGATTTAGATATAGTCTTTTTTGGTTGCATTTACTGTTTTAGTGGTTTTTTGGCACTTTTAGTTTTTTTTTTTTTTCCCTTTTTTTCTATTTATTTTTTATTTTTATGTATGGGAGTATACAGGCATATCAAATCTAGGCACATCAAATCTAGATCTATTCTTAATTTTATTCCATTTTATTAAAAAAACCCACCACCAAACAACTTAATTTTTTGTGTAACAAAACTAGTAAGATTTTGCAAGGGTGAGGGGGTGTGAGGTAGATTTGGTCTTTTTTGTCGAATTTAGTCTTTTTTTATTCCAAATCTAGTTTAAAGCAAAAGAAGAGATGAGAAAAAGAAAAGGTTACATCTAGAAGAAAAAAGAACTTGCAATCGCCATATGGAGTACTTTATTCATTCATAATCTGCAGGTCAATCATCACATATAAATGGTAACAAAACCTTGGTTGTAACAAAATTTTAACTCAGGCCCAACAATTTTGTTATATCCAAGGTCCACTGTATTCAGTCGAGAGTTCCATTTCACCTCTTGTGAATACTGCCATAATTTGTATAATTTCTCTTTAAAATGTCTGACCTCTATCGCAACCTCTTTGCTATCTTCTATTTCAACATCCTCATCCTTAACCCATAAAGCGCGGCAAGCCATTTGGCTGCCTCGCTGTGAAAGCACTGCTTGTTCCGCTTGCGGCGACTTCACTGACTTGGCACCTCCCTACTGGGCACTGCGGGGTTCGGACCAACTGCCATTGGTAAAAGTGGGCCTTCATTCATCCGTTTTTCCTCCTTTTTATAACATTTTATCACGTGAGAAACTCGAGAATGGGTGTACATGCTCTTAAAATTACAACCAATGAAATCAATCAATAGTTTGGAGGATTCTCAGCCTCACAGTCACTTTATGACGGTTATACATGTATCACTGATGATAGCCTTTCTCTAAGAAAGGAGAGGGCTGAGGAAGGAGCAAGATGCCCCCATATAGAGATCTTCTGTAACCTGGCGATGTTTAGTCCCCGTGTATAAAGACTGTTGAACCAAACTTCGTGTGGGTCATTGTCGCTGATTCCGAATATTCTTGAATTATTTCTACAAGTATATTGTCCTGTATAATTTTGGTTAATTTAAGTTTTAGTAACTAAAGTTTTCTTCTTTCATACGACACAGCTCCTTTGTGATTTCAAAATGTTCTATCTGGAGTTGGTGTAAACTTCCTCCAAGCAAATCTAACTCTCACTTTTTCTGTCTTGTTTTCAACCTCCTCCAACCTTCTTTTGGCTGTAAATTGGAAAGTTTCACTCGAATTATCTGATTGTAAGGCCTTTTTTTCCTGTTTGAGCTTGGCATGTTGACTAAAAGAAAAAGTCGATCAGTTTTAATACATTAAAAACTACGCTGGGGATCTTCAACTTTCAGGATCTATCTCAGGACCAAGTTCTACACCAAGCGCTCTTTTGTTAATGGAAGCAAAAATAGAAAAAAAAATTTCACAAAATAGAGAACAATCTGAAACGGAGTCTATCATATTTTACACATCACAAATTCAACACAGAATAATTGAAAACAGATTCAGATATTGAATATTGATGCACATTTTAATGTGAATTTAAAGCTGGCTCAGCTTCTGTAACGCGATCAGAGTCGAGAAAGCAACTCGACGCCTTGGTCTTTCTAGCCTCCAACATTACAAATTATGCTCCTTTACACTTAACATGCTGTGATGCAGTTTAGTTTATTATGCAGTCTTTTATTTTAATTTTTTTTTTAAACACCACCAATTATAAGTGATGATAATAATTAGTATGAAAACCATAATAATTTAAATTATAATAATTATAATAATAATAATAATAATAATAATAATAATAATAATAATAATAATAATAATAATAACAATAATGACAACAACAATACCCCCGAGCAACAGTTCAATAGAAGAAAGTCAGTTTAAATAAAAAGCGAAATTGCCAGAAGAAGCAGTACTGTAGTTGTGTATGGTTACTGGGATTCAGGAAGATAGATCTAATCTAGATCTGCTATTTCAAAAGGATTACATGTAAAATTGCTGTTGTTTATATTATTCTATCCTCCTGCTAATTATGTGTTTGAACCCTAACCAAACCTGAGCTGCCTTTTTTATCATGCCTTTTTAATCACAGTTGGTGGTTTAGAAAGACTGAGAATGTATATTTAATAAAAACCTTTTTTTTTAATGAATATTATCCTGTAGAGACATTGAAATTTTCGGTTATTTTTGAACATTTGCAATCTTTTCCCCAAACTTATTGGTCGTTCCAAAGTGTCATGGATTTGAAAATCATTGGACCTGCATCTCGTGAAAGTGAATCTAGATCTGGATCTAATTCTGTGATATACATAAAGAACTAGAACTTTGACCTTGAGGGGCAAACTGCCTCAAGTGGCAGAGCGTCGGGTTCTTAATAGGTGCCTAGTTTGAAATCGACCACTGGGCCAATTTATTTGTGGGAAATTGTGCCCTACTGGTTAGTCGTGTTATGTAGTTGGGATTGTTTTAAATATAAATGCAAAACGTGAGAGTTTCTTAAGCCAACTGTCTTGAAATAAATTTTGTTTAGTTCACACCAAGCCTAGATGTTGCTTACATGGTGT
Organism: Elysia chlorotica; assembly: GCA_003991915.1. NCBI lineage: Eukaryota > Metazoa > Mollusca > Gastropoda > Plakobranchidae > Elysia > Elysia chlorotica. The sequence continues at coordinate 756,090 of RQTK01000115.1, read as the reverse complement.
TCTGACACTGAGATGAACAAGAAATAGAAAAAAAAAAAACACTTGTTTATGGAATGCTTGTCAATGTTCTTTTTTTTCCCTCAATAGTTGGCATTTTATGTGCTTTAAATGACAAGTGTCGCTAGCACGTAAGGTGTTGGGCTTTATTTGATAATTTATATAGGGGTCATAAAATGAACTGGGAGGCAGCAAAATTTTTTATTATAAACCATAAAACCTATACATTTTTTGAAAGCTGAAAGTGTCTAGAAAATTTTGAAGCGGGTTTCGGTAAAAGTGTTTTGTGATCTTGGCCTTGAAATGCCAAGGTCAGATTTCTAGCCTAAAAAATATCCACTTTGTCATAAAATAACTTTGAAACCAACATGTTTAGCTCAAAATAATAAGAATACAAGTTATAGATAATTTATTCAGCTTTCAGAAAATATATAGCTCTAATATCCTCACTGTCACACCAAAAATAAACCAACTGTAGCAGATTCATGCAACAGAAAAAGTGAACATAAACTTGACAATGATCCTGAGTTTTCTCTCTGACCTTCCACAAACAATTTAATGACATGTAAAAAGCACATAGAAGTAGATTGGGTACTTAGCTGGCATGGTTGTTCAGGTCTCTTCATCAACTAGATCTAGATCTCAGTTTCTATGTACTCCAACTCAACTGCTCTTGGCCCTGGCTCATTGGCTCTAGATTTAGATTTCTAGATCTAGATCTAACCACTGGCTCCTCAGCTTCACTGATCTACTAGACTACCACTATCATCACTAACAATATCAAAATCATACACCTCTCTCGCCATCTAAGACATCTAAAACTTGTTCTCGAGTAAGTAATTTTCTTCCTGATAGACCTGCTCCTTGATCAGATATTGTTAGAGATTGTGGCTTTCAAGATGAGTGTCAACATTAAACAAAGAATGAGCATTCAAAACAACACTGGAAGGAAGGGGAACTATTCTTTATTCCTATAGAAATAGTTTCAATTTATTAGGCGGTGTACAGAAGCTTTAGTCAGCCAGATCATACCGGCTGTAACACTACGCAGGCGATCTAATCGGACGTAAACATGTCTAGGGTTTAACAGTATATTGTTGCAAACTTTAGTAAACATAATAAAATTTTATTTTTGTTTTAATAACGATGACAAGAACTTTACACATAGTTATATGTCAAATTAGAAAATGGGTATTAGATCTATATAGATATATATAAGATATACTCAATAAACTTGTATTCCATTACATTTCCTTCTCATTAATTTTTGAAGTTACTGGTCTAAATTTCCTATTTAAAATGCCACTTGGTATTTTTCAGTTGCCTCCTGATATGGTGACAAATGAACAAAGACTAGCTGCTCAGGAGTTGATTCTTAACTTCAGGAAAACAAGAATGCCTTATGCTGTCTGCCAGTACATTCTTGGTATGTTGTCAGCACACTTAGTTATGACACATATGCTTTATGTAATTGCTCTGATTGTTTTTTCTCAATGGAAATTATAATGGCAGTAAATAGAGGTAAATTACATACATTGATACAGTATTTTACTTAGAAGTTTAAACAACAGCTCAGCTATTTTATGTACCAATAAAATTAGAAAAGATTGATAGGAAACGTTTTGAAGTAATTCCAAGATTGCCAACTGTTTTTAAACCCATAATTTTATATATATAAATCTTTTATGTCCATAGAAAACAGTAAAAGTGACTATACACTTTTCCAAGCAGCAACAACAATAAAGGAAGCCATCATTCGTGACTGGGCTTTGATGAATCCCGAGTCAGTGGAAGGTTTACGATCGTTTTTGCTCAGATACATCACAAACCATATAACCTTGCAGGTAGCTGTGCAACTAATATTGATTCAATTTTGTTTGTTTTGTTTTGGAATTGGTCAATAAGATTTTGTCCAATACCATGTATCAACCTCTTCGTGCCGTACATGACATATGCTGTATGTCATATTTCTCAATATATATAAATGACAAGATGCCGCACATCATGGTTTAGAGCTGCTTTACGGCACTTGATGTACATATTGAACAATAGTCTCGATGGCATTAATGCTAAACCCATTAGAAATTCGTGTTTATCAATATCTTTTCCATATGTAGTGAACTCTTTGGTTTTAGAAATCCAAGTGATATTTTTACAATATAGCTCTAGACTTTATTTTTAGTGCACCTCTATCCATTCGACCATTCTGTGGCGTTCTGTGTTGTTCACAATGGAATTCTCAAACAAAAAATGATCTCGCAAAGCTTTGTATGATAAAAAGCAAGTTCTAGATCTACTCCTAGAAAATAACTTACATCATGATGAAGCTCATTCATTTCTATACCCCAAAAAATACATACTTTTGTACATTTTTTCCTTAAACATTCGTCTTCATGTTAAGGTCTCTTCATTCTCTTGAAATTTCCATTCAGTTTTTCTAGCTCAGATCTATACATCACCCAATCACCAAGAAAAATTTTGTCACAAAGGGGATAATGGTTTTAGAAAATTTCAAAATCTTGTTTAAGCACTAGAATTAACTAGCCTTTCTTGGTTTTTGTCCCTGTTATTGCTGTGTAATCTTCAACCTCTTTTAAAGAAATTTACACTTAAAAAAACAACAACAGTGTAGATGCCTTTTTCAATGTTTAACCACCAGTTAGGAGTTATAACATGACATTTTTTGTTCCCTGGTCACTAAAATTCAGTACCGGAAATTGGGGATCAGGATACAATTTTTAGGGAAAAAAAGGTTTGCACTTTTGAATCTATCAAACCAAGGACACTGCATTCTGCTGTGTTAGTTTTTATTTTTATTTTTCTACTTCTCTTTTAGCAAGTTCATTTCTATTGGTCTTTAAGACCAAAATTAAACTTAGATATTTACATTTTATTAAGACATGAACAATGACATCAAGTTAATGTTTTTCATTATTTTTTTGTCTTGTTTTTTTGTGCGTATTAAAGAGTTTTGTCAGAGAGCAAATTCTACAAACAGTTGCTGTCATCTTGAAACGTGCCACATTGGACAAGAAAGGAAAAAGCTGCGATACTTTATTTGACGATGTCACCGTACTCATCAGCAGCGGCAATATTACTATGGTGTGTTCAGCATTTTCTTCTCGTTTTTTGGCCAATCATTTCACACAAATTAATACATTTCACCATTGGCCTAAACATTAAATGATGTTTTTGTTTTGTTTTTGCTGAACAAGTCATTAGTAATGCATATATTATTTAACGATGATTGATCTGTACACAAATGATTTGATATAAATAGTGTTAAAGATGAAGACTTTAATTTATCCACATTTTTAACTCTTTCTATATAATTATGTGTATTTGTTTCCCACAGCAACTAGTGGCTTGCTCCATGTTAACGTCATTGTTAAACGAATACTCGTACACTAGCCGCACCAGCAGTGTTGGCCTGACGTGGGAGTTTCACATCAAGTGCAAGCGCGCATTTGAAGTAAGTGTAAACATATTTTTAACAGGTTCAGTGCTTTTTTTTCTCTCATAAAGTTGTTCTTTAACATCCCTTAGGTGGATATGTTCAGATAGGTGCATACACTGAAGTGCATCTTTTCTTGTATTTTTATTTAGAAAGAATGCCAGTCAAAACAAGTTTTGACATTTTTTCTTTTCTTTTTTTTTTTTTTTTTGAGTAAGGCCCAGGTGTGAATTTTAGTTGCTGGAGACAGTTTTCTCAAAACAGTTTTTAAACAAGTTTAAATGGATGCTTTTTAGTACATGAAATTTCATGAGAGATCATGTTTCATTTAGCAAACTGACTGATGTTAATTTGTAGTTGTGTATATTTGTTAACTCGGCTTCAGTTCAAGCTGGGTTTCTGAATTAGATTGTGCACGCTGAGACTGTGATCTTCTTTTATCTTTGTTTGTTGAGCAGTTGTCTGATCTGAAGAGGGTTTTCATGTTTTCCCTGAAAGTTCTCAATGAGATTGAATCTCAGCCCAGCCCTCTGAGCAGGGAGGCCACGGCCTTCCTTAACCGCATTCTGTGCATCGCAGAGCAAGTCCTCAGCTGGGAGTTCACGCTTCCAGGGGGTGAGCGGCACGTTCTTAGTCTTAGTGAATCACCCATTTTACTATATTTAGATTTGGTGAATCACCCATTTTACTATTTTAGATTTGGTGAATCACCCATTTTACTATATTTAGATTTGGTGAATCACCCATTTTACTATCTTTAGATTTGGTGAATCACCCATTTTACTATCTTTAGATTTGGTGAATCACCCATTTTACTATCTTTAGATTTGGTGAATCACCCATTTTACTATACTTAGATTTGGTGAATCACCCATTTTACTATATTTAGATTTGGTGAATCACCCATTTTACTATATTTAGATTTGGTGAATCACCCATTTTACTACATTTAGATTTGGTGAATCACCCATTTTACTATCATTAGATTTGGTGAATCACCCATTTTACTATTTTAGATTTGGTGAATCACCCATTTTACTATTTTAGATTTGGTGAATCACTCATATTACTATCTTTAGATTTGGTGAATCACCCATTTTACTATATTTAGATTTGGTGAATCACCCATTTTACTATCTTTAGAGTTGGTGAATCACCCATTTTACTATCTTTAGATTTGGTGAATCACTCATATTACTATCTTTAGATTTGGTGAATCACTCATATTACTATCTTTAGAGTTGGTGAATCACCCATTTTACTATTTAGATTTGGTGAATCACTCATATTACTATCTTTAGATTTGGTGAATCACTCATATTACTATCTTTAGATTTGGTGAATCACCCATTTTACTATCTTTAGATTTGGTGAATCACCCATTTTACTATCTTTAGAGTTGGTTAATCACTCATATTACTATATTTAGATTTGGTTAATCACTCATATTACTATATTTAGATTTGGTGAATCACTCATATTACTATCTTTGAATTCGGTAATCACTCATTTTACAATATTTACTTTTGAGCTTTGAAATGTTCAAATTTCTGTATGACACAGAAATCTCAATGTGACCAAGTAGACAATGTAAGGAGCACAATATTAAGCTGTGTTTCGTCAAACTAATACACATTATATGCAATGTGGACAATCAGTTTGTAACATCTTCTTTACTATATCCATTCAAAACTCAAAATAAGTAAGATCTTGTGAGAAATAACACTCTATAAAAGATCAAACTTTTGTGGTAATTTTGTGATGAATAGGGGAATGTATTATGAGAGCATTATTTTCGTCCATTGTTAAAGGATTTGTTTCTGTACTCTTTCAGCTAAATTACACAGTCATGCTTTTAACACAAATCCAAATGCATCTCTGAGACCTCCTGAGAGTTGGAGAGATGTTTTGCTGGAAAAAAGTACCCTTTCATTGTTTTTCAGAGTAAGTATGGTAACATGCTCATATGCTTTTATTTTACAAACTGTAATGCAATCTTGTTGCAAGAAATTTTACTTTTTTTTGTATTTTCCTCAACAACAGGAAATGTAATGAGAAGTAAATGGAGCAATAATAGCTAAATCCAAATTGTGCAGCAATAATCCATCCTTACATCAAGTGCCATGTTCTGTAGCTTTGGTGATCTTGTCCATCCTTTGATGCTTTTAGTGCCTCTGTCATTTTTCCTATATGAAACCATTTTGTTAGTCAATTAGTTCTCTTTACTGGTTGTTTTCAGGAAATGTTAAAATATTTTTGACACGGAAAACATTTCCACAAAATGTTCTTTTTGGTTGGTCCATATGTCAAGGCTAGTAAAGACAGATTGGGCCCGCATTAAGGGAAGTGGCTCGAGAGAAATAAGAAGTAAACAAACTCAAACTGCAGTGTAGGGAGAGCTGCATGCTGAAACTAAGATTAAGCAGATTGAAATTTTTGTTTTATCAGGACGTGGATTGCGAACAAATTTTCCGTAGTTTTCTCTCTGACTTTTGACAACACAATAGAATGACATGTAAAAAGCACGCAGAAGTAGATTGGGTACTTAGCTGGCATGGTTGTTCAGGTCTCTTCATCAACTAGATCGACTTCTCAGTTTCTATGTACTCTAACTCAACTGCTCTTGTACTGACTCACTAGGTCTAGATCTAGATTTCTAGATTTCTAGATCTAGTAGTGACAGTGACGGTGAGGAGCCAGTACTATATCTAGAAATCTAGAAATCTAGATCTAGACCTAGTGAGCCAAACAACATAGCCGTTACCGTGCTGACGTGCCGTAAAACAAACTCACCTCTAAACAAACTTATCTGTGGTTCGGAAGTGGAACTGCATCTGGTGAAGGTGAAATTAGATCTAGATCTAGATAGACTGTAGCTTTATATTCTAAATCTAGTTGGTATCAGGTGGTATAGATCTAGATCTAATTCTGTGTTAAAAAGCCGGAACTAGGAAGGTGACCATGAGGGGCGAACTAGCTTAAGTGGCGGAGCGTCTGGTTCTCATCAAGTGCCTAAAGCTAGTTCGAAACCGACGACTGGTCAAATTTATTTGTCGGATTTTCTCCCTTACTGGTTGGTTTAGTCAATGGCAATGGTGTTAGTTTTAATTGCTTTAGCTCAAATTCTTTAGCCAACTGTCTTGAAAATATTATATTTAGTTCATGCAAAGCCTGAATATTGCTGACGTGGCGTTTCTGAAACTAATTTGAAATCTTTGGGCAACCGATCATTTGAGTTTCATGGGCCGAATCTGTGGACTTCTACTTTCAAAAAAGCTCCTAAGAGATACCTTTTCGACACTGTTTTTTGTTTTGTTTTTTCAAGTTGCTGTTGTTTTTGTCTTTTTTAAATTTTTTTAATATAGGTTTAAAATTTAAAAAAAATTTAATTTAAACTGGATAAGAAACCTTTTAACGTTTTACTCACAATGTGCATCTCCTCTAAGTGATAGCAGCCTTCCCTAGCCACAACAGTTTCAAGTTTTAAATCTAGTGCATACTTTTCATACCTTGCAGGACACTAACAGTCACAGCTAAATTTCTATCTATATTTGTCTTATGTAAGTTTACTTAGTGTAAAACATGTAAAGGGCTTTGAGAGTTTTATTTCAAAATGGAAAGCGCTGTATTGTCTATAAATGTAATCGAGTATTAGTATGACTTGAGGAAGAAGTGCAAGCAAGTTTTCTACTATTCTGTATGACAACTGGTCGTGTTGAATGCATGTGCGGCCAGATTCACCAAAAGGCTCGGTTCAACAGTGAGATGGCCCACCACTCCATGCAGTGTCTGGTGCAGCTGGCCTGCCTGAATGGAGCTATCTTCAAACTGCCAGCCCACACAGACGATTCCAACAGCATTTTAAAAGTAAGGCTTAACTGACTTAATCAAACACTTGTTCTTTTTAAGTAAAATTTTCTGATTCAATGACATAAGAGCTGAATTTACGAACAAAAGGGAAAAACGATTATTTGCCAAACTGAAAATTGAAGATTTTAGCTCCACTTTGTCCCTACCTGAAACAACAATGAACAAATGTGTCTTTTTTAAACTGTAAACTAGGAGCAGCATAAGTTGACAATAACCAGAGCACAGTTCTAGCATTCACTCCAATTTTCTTCAAAATGACCAAAGTAGAGAGTTTTTTTTTTTTATCAAGGTCGAGAAATCGCCCACAATCTAACCATTAGATGATTCCCATTGTTTGACTTTGCCAAAATGCCATGCCTTTACTTGTCATCAGACGCAGGGTAGCTGCCCTGCACAGTCGCAGTACCTGAGCCAGTTCATTGAGGGCTTGCTGCACATGTTGTCTCTGTGAGTTAAGCCTGTTCTTCTTCTGTCACTCTCCTCTAGACTAGTTAAGCCTGTTCTCCTTCTGTCACTCTCCTTTACAACTAGTTAAGCCTGTTCTCCTTCTGTCACTCTCCTCTACACTAGTTAAGTCTGTTCTCCTTCTGTCACTCTCCTCTACACTAGTTAAGCCTGTTCTCCTTCTGTCACTCTCCTCTAGACTAGTTAAGTCTGTTCTCCTTCTGTCACTCTCCTCTAGACTAGTTAATGTCACTCTCCTCTAACATAGTTAAGTCTGTTCTCCTTCTGTCACTCTCCTCTACATAGTTAAGTCTGTTCTCCTTCTGTCACTCTCCTCTACACTAGTTAAGTCTGTTCTCCTTCTGTCACTCTCCTCTAGACTAGTTAGGAACTAGTTAAGTCCGTTCTCCTTCTGTCACTCTCCTCTAGATTAGTTAAGCCTGTTCTCCTTCTGTCACTCTCCTCTACACTAGTTAAGTCTGTTCTCCTTCTGTCACTCTCCTCTAGACTAGTTAGGAAGTTGGTCAACACTACCTATACTGTAAAGCTGGATAAAAACACCAGATTAACACTATACCACAGGCTGGATAAAAACACCAGATTAACACTATCTATACTGTAAAGCTGGATAAAAACACCAGATTAACACTATCTATACCACAGGCTGGATAAAAACACCAGATTAACACTATCTATACCACAGGCTGGATAAAAACACCAGATTAACACTATCTATACCACAGGCTGGATAAAAACACAAGATTAACACTATCTATACCACAGGCTGGATAAAAACACCAGATTAACACTATCTATACTGTAAAGCTGGATAAATAAACACAAGATTAACACTATCTATACCACAGGCTGGATAAAAACACAAGATTAACCCTATCTATACCACAGGCTGGATAAAAACACAAGATTAACACTATCTATACCACAGGCTGAATAAAAACACAAGATTAACACACTCTCTACTGTAAAGCTGGATAAATAAACACAAGATTAACACTATCTATACCACAGGCTGGATAAAAACACCAGATTAACACTATCTATACTGTAAAGCTGGATAAATAAACACAAGATTAACACTATCTATACCACAGGCTGGATAAAAACACAAGATTAACACTATCTATACTGTAAAGCTGGATAAATAAACACAAGATTAACACTATAATTATCTACATTAAAGGTGGATGAAAACACAAGGATCTACAGAAATCTCAAGGTTGTAAAAAGGTTATAAAATCCTAAAAATAATCTGAGATACAATGGTTAATGGATAGTACAAGTTTTTACATTTATTTAACTTCCATTAGTTCCAGACAATTGAAAGACTTTTTGAGAAAAATATATAATATCCTTAGACAGTATATAGACAAGTTTTGAAATATTAATACGATTATATTTTTCTCACATATTTCCCAGAATTGATCTACAAGATTATGAGAACTTTGGTGTTGCTTGCATCTTCAAAAATCTTGTGTTGATGTTTCCTGTCCATGACTTCAACCTTTTAGATGTGACACTTTTCAAGTCCTTCATAGAAACCTTAACATCCCTCACATGTAAAATTGGACAGTCTGCCGCGCAGGAAGAGTCGGTGAGTGACACAGAGTCAGTGTAAAGACCAGACACTCTGACAGAGTCAGTGTAAAGACCAGACACTTTGATAGAGTCAGTGTAAAGACCACTTTGATAGAGTCAGTGTAAAGACCAGACAGTTTCATAGAGTCAGTGTAAAGACCAGACACTTTGATAGAGTCAGTGTAAAGACCAGACACTTTGATAGAGTCAGTGTAAAGACCAGACACTTTGATAGAGTCAGTGTAAAGACCAGACACTCTGATAGAGTCAATGTAAAGACCACTTTGATAGAGTCAGTGTAAAGACCAGACACTTTGATAGAGTCAGTGTAAAGACCACTTTGATAGAGTCAATGTAAAGACCACTTTGATAGAGTCAGTGTAAAGACCAGACACTTTGATAGAGTCAGTGTAAAGACCAGACACTTTCACAGAGTCAGTGTAAAGACCAGACACTTTGATAGAGTCAGTGTAAAGACCAGACACTTTGATAGAGTCAGTGTAAAGACCAGACACTCTGATAGAGTCAGTGTAAAGACCAGACACTTTCACAGAGTCAGTGTAAAGACCACTTTGATAGAGTCAGTGTAAAGACCAGACACTTTGATAGAGTCAGTGTAAAGACCAGATACTTTGATAGAGTCAGTGTAAAGACCAGATACTTTGATAGAGTCAGTGTAAAGACCAGATACTTTGATAGAGTCAGTGTAAAGACCAGATACTTTGATAGAGTCAGTGTAAAGACCAGATACTTTGATAGAGTCAGTGTAAAGACCAGATACTTTGATAGAGTCAGTGTAAAGACCAGATACTTTGATAGAGTCAGTGTAAAGACCAGATACTTTGATAGAGTCAGTGTAAAGACCAGATACTTTGATAGAGTCAGTGTAAAGACCAGATACTTTGATAGAGTCAGTGTAAAGACCAGATACTTTGATAGAGTCAGTGTAAAGACCAGATACTTTGATAGAGTCAGTGTAAAGACCAGATACTTTGATAGAGTCAGTGTAAAGACCAGATACTTTGATAGAGTCAGTGTAAAGACCAGATACTTTGATAGAGTCAGTGTAAAGACCAGATACTTTGATAGAGTCAGTGTAAAGACCAGATACTTTGATAGAGTCAGTGTAAAGACCAGATACTTTGATAGAGTCAGTGTAAAGACCAGATACTTTGATAGAGTCAGTGTAAAGACCAGATACTTTGATAGAGTCAGTGTAAAGACCAGATACTTTGATAGAGTCAGTGTAAAGACCAGATACTCTGACAGAGTCAGTGTAAAGACCAGACACTTTGATAGAGTCAGTGTAAAGACCAGACACTTTGATAGAGTCAGTGTAAAGACCACTTTGATAGAGTCAGTGTAAAGACCAGACACTATAAAGAGTCAGTGTAAAGACCAGACACTTTGATAGAGTCAGTGTAAAGACCAGACACTTTGATAGAGTCAGTGTAAAGACCAGACACTTTGATAGAGTCAGTGTAAAGACCAGACACTTTGATAGAGTCAGTGTGAAGACCACTTTGATAGAGTCAGTGTAAAGACCAGACACTTTGATAGAGTCAGTGTAAAGACCAGACACTTTGATAGAGTCAGTGTAAAGACCAGACACTTTGATAGAGTCAGTGTAAAGACCACACACACTAATAGTGCATTAATGCTGTTCTCAACTTGGAGACTCAGAGTTAATTCTTTTACATTCATTCTTTGGTTTTATCTCATCAGCTCCACAAAGATGACACAATTTACATGGAATCCTATGAGAAACTGCTCGAGTCGTGGATGTCTTTACTGCGAAATGTTGAGTCACTACCTCCAGGCTCACTGTGTGCATCAGCCACGCAGGTGTTCAACTCCTACTTGCAGTGCCACCTGGCAGCTCCTGATGGGATTAGAAATGCTGTGAGTTGACTTTTCAGCTGTTGTGTGAAGTGTTTTTTTGTTTTTTTAAGGTAACTGGTGTGCCGACTTGTGCAAAAAGGAAATGCTTTTACCGATACATTTTTTTATTAGTGTTTTGTTTCAAAAATTGTCTCCTAAATTTTAGAACCCAGATGACAATGATGAGGAGATTGATGACACAGAGGAAGATGACAGATATAAATTTTCAGATCAACTTTGCTGCATTGGCTCCTTAGGTCGCCTCGTTCCTGAGCATTCTCTGCCCCTTTTATCTAAGTGAGTATTTATGTAGCTAAATATTTACTATATGTCGCTAAAGGTTTACTAAATGTAGCTAAAGGTTTACTAAATGTCGCTAAAGGTTTACTAAATGTAGCTAAAGGTTTACTTTTATGTCGCTAAAGGTTTACTAAATGTAGCTAAATATTTACTATATGTCGCTAAAGGTTTACTAAATGTAGCTAAAGGTTTACTATTATGTCGCTAAAGATTTACTAAATGTAGCTAAAGATTTACTAAATGTCGCTAAAGGTTTACTAAATGTTGTAGCTTAAGGTTTACTAAATGTAAGCTAAAATTTACTATATGTCGCTAAAGGTTTACTAAATGTAGCTAAAGGTTTACTAAATGTAGCTAAAGGTTTACTAAATGTAGCTAAAGGTTTACTAAATGTAGCTAAATGTTTACTATATGTGGCTAAAGGTTTACTAAATGTGGGCGAAGGTGAACGAAACTTTTTGTGGCAGAGCTCAAATCAAGAAAGTTTAACATTTCTTCTGACGGGTGAAAATTTTGAATACACATTTTTTTTCTAAATGTGACAGTAAAGCATAATTCATACCCGTAAAACAAAAATGGAACGTCAGTGGTACAAATTTTTATTATAATTGTGAAAAATATGTAATTTTTACCCTACAAGTGTCGCTAGTATTTAGTGTGTGTGTGTGTTGGGCTAGGGGTCATAAATTGGACTTGGAGGCAGCAAAAATTTTTATTATAAACCATTAAACCTATACATTTTTTGAAAGCTGAAAGTGTAGAAAATTTTGAAGCGGGTTTCGGTACCATACAAGTGTTTTGTGACCTTGACCTTGGCTTTGAAATGCCAAGGTCAGGTTTCTAGCCTAAAAAAATATCTACTTTGTCACCAAATAACTTGCAAACCAACATGTTTAACTCCAAAAATATGAATAAAAGATGCAGATAATTCATTTAGCTTTCAGAAAATGTATAGGTATAGTAGTCTTACAGCAAGAATAAATCAGCTGTAGCAGATTTATGCAACAGAAAAAGTAAACATAAACTTCAAGAATGATCCTGAGTTTTCTCTCTGACCATTGCCAACACAATAGAATGACATGTAAAAAGCATGCAGAAGTAGATTGGGTACTTAGCTGGCATGGTTTTCAGGTCTCTTCATCAACTAGATCTAGATCTACATCTCCGTTTCTATGTACTTCTAACTGAACTGCTCTTGGCACTGAATCGCTAGGTGTAGATGTAGATCTAACTACTGGCTCCTCACCTTCACTGTCACACTGTGACTTCACTAGATCTAGATCTACTAGACTAGATTCTACCACTATCATCCCTAAAAAACAATATCAAAATGATCATCAATCTCACCATCTAAGACATCTAAAACTTGTTCTCGAGTAAGTAATTTCCTTCCTGATGGACCTGCTCCTTGGTTATAAATTGTTAGAGTTTGTGGCTTTCAAGAGAAAATCAAGTGTCAACATGTAAACAAAGTTTGAGCTGAAAACAGCTGTTGTTTGCATTCAAAACAACACTGGAAGGAAGTGGAACTCTTCTTTATTCCTATAAGAATAGTCTCCACTTATTTGGCTGTGTACAGAAGCTTGAGTCAACCATAAAATAAACCCTCTTTTACTACTGATCATATTGGCCGAAATACTACAGTAGCGATTTAACAGCCGATTTAATTGGCCGTAAACACTAATAGGGTGAAACTAATAGAAAATAATAGTACAGCGGTTTACCCTTTGAAAAAAAAGTAATAAAATATAAAAATGGCCGTTGCTAAGCATTCTTTACAATTTAATATCACCGAACTTGTTGTTGTTGTTGTTGTTGTTGTTGTTATTAGTCTAAGGCAGCAGTTCTCTGTAGCTGGGCTGAGGTGGAATATAAAGCCGTTTGGAGGTCAGGTCTCATAAGGGAGGAAATGCTGTCTCTGTTGGCTTAAACTTAAACTGTGTTTTTCTTGTATTATTCAAAATCCAACCCTCACATGAACCTGTTCTTGAAAAAGCTATAACTGTTTTTAAAATGTTGCCTTTAGAATTTTGGAGGATCGCGTTGGCCAAATGCGAAGCCAGCTCCAAAGTTTGCAGCAGCGTCGCGACCTGGTGAGCAGCCACGAAGCCACGATGGACATGAGCGCGCTGCACGCACTGCAGGAAGATCTGCACTGGATCGTCTTGGTGGCTGGTAAGTGCAGCAACTCTAACACAGGTCGTCTTGGTGGCTGGTAAGTGCAGCAACTCTAACCATACAAGTAGATAAGATCTGCACTGGATCGTCTTGGTGGCTGGTAAGTCGCTAAAGATTTACTAAGTGTAGCTAAAGGTTTACTATTATGTCGCTAGGGGTTTACTATATTTGGCTAAAGGTTTACTAAATGTAGTTAAAGGTTTACTTTATGTGGCTAGGGGTTTACTATATTTGGCTAAATATTTACTATATGTGACTAAATATTTACTATACGTGACTAAACATTTACTACATGTGACTAAACATTTACTATATGTGACTAAACATTTACTATATGTGGCTGAATATTTACTATATGTGGCTGAATATTTACTACATGTGGCTAAATATTTACTATATGTGACTAAACATTTACTATATGTGGCTAAATATTTACTATATGTGGCTTAAGGTTTACTACATGTGGGTGAAGGTTTACTATATGTGACTAAACATTTACTATATGTGGCTAAATATTTACTATATGTGGCTAATTTACTATATGTGGCTAAATATTTACTATATGTGGCTAAATTTTACTATATGTGGCTTAATTTACTAATGTGTAATTTACTATATGTGCTAAAATTTACTATATGTGCTAAATTTACTATATGTGCTAAATTTTACTATATGTGGCTAAAGGTTTACTAAATGTCGCTAAAGGTTTACTAAATGTCGCTAAAGATTTACTAAAGGTAGCTAAAGATTTACTATATGTCGCTAAAGGTTTACTAAATGTAGCTAAAGGTTTACTAAATGTCGCTAAAGGTTTACTAAATGTAGCTAAAGGTTTACTAAATGTAGCTAAAGGTTTACTAAATGTTGCTAAAGGTTTACTAAATGTAGCTAAGGTTTACTAAATGTTAGCTAAAGGTTTACTAAATGTAGCTAAATGTTTACTATATGTGGCTAAAGGTTTACTAAATGTGGGCGAAGGTGAACGAAACTTTTTGTGGCAGAGCTCAAATCAAGAAAGTTTAACATTTCTTCTGACGGGTGAAAATTTTGAATACACATTTTTTTTCTAAATGTGACAGTAAAGCATAATTCATACCCGTAAAACAAAAATGGAACGTCAGTGGTACAAATTTTTATTATAATTGTGAAAAATATGTAATTTTTACCCTACAAGTGTCGCTAGTATTTAGTGTGTGTGTGTGTTGGGCTAGGGGTCATAAATTGGACTTGGAGGCAGCAAAAATTTTTATTATAAACCATTAAACCTATACATTTTTTGAAAGCTGAAAGTGTAGAAAATTTTGAAGCGGGTTTCGGTACCATACAAGTGTTTTGTGACCTTGACCTTGGCTTTGAAATGCCAAGGTCAGGTTTCTAGCCTAAAAAAATATCTACTTTGTCACCAAATAACTTGCAAACCAACATGTTTAACTCCAAAAATATGAATAAAAGATGCAGATAATTCATTTAGCTTTCAGAAAATGTATAGGTATAGTAGTCTTACAGCAAGAATAAATCAGCTGTAGCAGATTTATGCAACAGAAAAAGTAAACATAAACTTCAAGAATGATCCTGAGTTTTCTCTCTGACCATTGCCAACACAATAGAATGACATGTAAAAAGCATGCAGAAGTAGATTGGGTACTTAGCTGGCATGGTTGTTCAGGTCTCTTCATCAACTAGATCTAGATCTACATCTCCGTTTCTATGTACTTCTAACTGAACTGCTCTTGGCACTGAATCGCTAGGTGTAGATGTAGATCTAACTACTGGCTCCTCACCTTCACTGTCACACTGTGACTTCACTAGATCTAGATCTACTAGACTAGATTCTACCACTATCATCCCTAAAAATAACAAAATGATCATCAATCTCACCATCTAAGACATCTAAAACTTGTTCTCGAGTAAGTAATTTCCTTCCTGGTGGACCTGCTCCTTGGTTATAAATTGTTAGAGTTTGTGGCTTTCAAGAGAAAATCAAGTGTCGACATGTAAACAAAGTTTGAGCTGAAAACAGCTGTTGTTTGCATTCAAAACAACACTGGAAGGAAGTGGAACTCTTCTTTATTCCTATAAGAATAGTCTCCACTTATTTGGCTGTGTACAGAAGCTTGAGTCAACCATAAAATAAACCCTCTTTTACTACTGATCATATTGGCCGAAATACTACAGTAGCGATTTAACAGCCGATTTAATTGGCCGTAAACACTAATAGGGTGAAACTAATAGAAAATAATAGTACAGCGGTTTACCCTTTGAAAAAAAAAGTAATAAAATATAAAAATGGCCGTTGCTAAGCATTCTTTACAATTTAATATCACCGAACTTGTTGTTGTTGTTGTTGTTATTAGTCTAAGGCAGCAGTTCTCTGTAGCTGGGCTGAGGTGGAATATAAAGCCGTTTGGAGGTCAGGTCTCATAAGGGAGGAAATGCTGTCTCTGTTGGCTTAAACTTAAACTGTGTTTTTCTTGTATTATTCAAAATCCAACCCTCACATGAACCTGTTCTTGAAAAAGCTATAACTGTTTTTAAAATGTTGCCTTTAGAATTTTGGAGGATCGCGTTGGCCAAATGCGAAGCCAGCTCCAAAGTTTGCAGCAGCGTCGCGACCTGGTGAGCAGCCACGAAGCCACGATGGACATGAGCGCGCTGCACGCACTGCAGGAAGATCTGCACTGGATCGTCTTGGTGGCTGGTAAGTGCAGCAACTCTAACACAGGTCGTCTTGGTGGCTGGTAAGTGCAGCAATTCTAACCATACAAGTAGATAAGATCTGCACTGGATCGTCTTGGTGGCTGGTAAGTGCAGCAATTCTAACCATACAAGTAGATAAGATCTGCACTGGATCGTCTTGGTGGCTGGTAAGTGCAGCAACTCTAACACAGGTCGTCTTGGTGGCTGGTAAGTGCAGCAACTCTAACACAGGTCGTCTTGGTGGCTGGTAAGTGCAGCAATTCTAACCATACAAGTAGATAAGATCTGCACTGGATCGTCTTGGTGGCTGGTAAGTGCAGCAATTCTAACACAGGTCGTCTTGGTAGCTGGTAAGTGCAGCAATTCTAACACAGGTCGTCTTGGTGGCTGGTAAGTGCAGCAACTCTAACACAGGTCGTCTTGGTGGCTGGTAAGTGCAGCAACTCTAACCATACAAGTAGATAAGATCTGCACTGGATCGTCTTGGTGGCTGGTAAGTGCAGCAACTCTAACCATACAAGTAGATAAGATCTGCACTGGATTCTAGGTCTAGTTTGTTTTTTATGAATTTGTGTCCTTCAAGCAGGGATCACAGCTAGATCTAGTTCTTCTAGGTCTAGTTTGTTTTTTATGAATTTGTGTCCTTCAAGCAGGGATCACAGCTAGATCTAGTTCTTCTAGGTCTAGTTTGTTTTTTATGAATTTGTGTCCTTCAAGCAGGGATCACAGCTAGATCTAGTTCTTCTAGGTCTAGTTTGTTTTTTATGAATTTGTGTCCTTCAAGCAGGGATCACAGCTAGATCTAGTTCTTCTAGGTCTAGTTTGTTTTTTATGAATTTGTGTCCTTCAAGCAGGGATCACAGCTAGATCTAGTTCTTCTAGGTCTAGTTTGTTTTTTATGAATTTGTGTCCTTCAAGCAGGGATCACAGCTAGATCTAGTTCTTCTAGGTCTAGTTTGTTTTTTATGAATTTGTGTCCTTCAAGCAGGGATCACAGCTAGATCTAGTTCTTCTAGGTCTAGTTTGTTTTTTATGAATCTGTGTCCTTCAAGCAGGGATCACAGCTAGATCTAGTTCTTCTAGGTCTAGTTTGTTTTTTATGAATTTGTGTCCTTCAAGCAGGGATCACAGCTAGATCTAGTTCTTCTAGGTCTAGTTTGTTTTTTATGAATCTTTGTCCTTCAAGCAGGGATCACAGCTAGATCTAGTTCTTCTAGGTCTAGTTTGTTTTTTTATGAATCTTTGTCCTTCAAGCAGGGATCACAGCTAGATCTAGTTCTTCTAGGTCTAGTTTGTTTTTTATGAATACTGTGCGGTTATGAATCTTTGTCCTTCAAGCAGGGATCACAGCTAGATCTAGTTCTTCTAGGTCTAGTTTGTTTTTTTATGAATCTTTGTCCTTCAAGCAGGGATCACAGTTTTCCGCGGACTGTCCCGGAAAAATTGCGAGTCACTTGTGTGTTAGGCCTGCTGTGTAATCCGTAGCAATTGTTATCAGTACATACCACCGAACCCGAGTCACTTGTGTGTTAGGCCTACTGTGTTATCAGTACATAGCACCGAACCCGTCTTGTTGATTCTGAACTTGCCCGAATACTACAACCTATGGACTATCCGATCATTTAGATCTAGAATTGTAGCTGTAGCTAGATTAAAGATTAGATTTAGGTGGCGCTTGGCATATTTTTGGTCTATTTTTGAATATGCTTTAAATCTACCAGTCGATCGTGAGCACCTTGCATCAGTAGACAGTGTCTTTGTTACTGTTTGTATGTAGATAGAACAATGTGTTAACAACAAATCCAGATTGACGGTTTTCATTTCTGGTTCAATGTCAGACAATTATAGAATCTAATACATCTAATACGAATAGATTTGTTCTTTCATGTTTTTGTTTTTCTAATATGGTCGTCAAGAAGGGTGGTAAAAAGATATTAGGTGTACATAGCTGCTAACCAGTATGTATAGTACGTATTTAGTACGTATTTGACCTCCCGAAAACGTCAATCCGTATCTGGTTGAAAAAAATACGTATTTGACGGGATCCAGCTAAAAATTTGGAATCCCATCGATCGCTCAGTACTTGCTGCCATTTTCGGCAATAGCGCCCGGTTTGCCTAGCCCTTAACTGGACCCACTCACGTTTTGAACGCTTCGTGGCACTGGGTTCGGTCGAGTCTCTAATCTACTTGTAGATTTATCGTTCATTCGCGGCTCTTTTCAAAAAACAAACGCATTTGCTAAATAACACTAGTCCTTGGTGCAATTTTTAAAAATATGGTTAAGTCAATGTTGAAAGCTGAACTAAATAAGCTTGGCCATGGATTAGGTTTGCAGTGACTTTTCGCGTTAAAAATCTGTATTTGCTTTCTCAAAAGTTGGTAGCTATGAGTGTAGTCAATGTTGGTGATATCAACTCTAATGTCTGCGTACAGAAGAAAAATGAATTCTCAGAGGAGTTAGTTTGCACAGTGCATCGGGTCAACTAGTTAGAATGAGGTGGATTAGTTCAAGCTGGTCAACTAGTCAGAATGAGGTGGATTAGTTCAAGGTGGTCAACTAGTCAGAATGAGAAGGATTAGCTCAAGCTGGTCAACTAGTCAGAATGAGGTGGATTAGTTCAAGCTGGTCAACTAGTCAGAATGAGAAGGATTAGTTCAAGCTGGTCAACTAGTCAGAATGAGAAGGATTAGTTCAAGCTGGAGTACAAATGGAGACATTGTCTAAATTTTCCCCAGGGATCTGTTTGGATTTCACACAAAAATGTTCGCTACACTGCTAGAATTTAACAATGTTCAAAGGCTCAGTAAAAACATTTCATACCAGTCAACTTTCAAGTGTATGCATTTCCCTTCTGCTTCTTACAATTTTAGATCAGAAGGATAAGAATTGTTTGTTATCGAGGACTATTTTTTAGCACTGCGCATAATTCCGATTTTTCAACAGAATCCAGAAGGTTTTGCAGGTCTGACTTTATCTCTTTCTGTTCAGATTATGTGTATGCATTTTCAAGAATGCACCGTTTCAAGAAAGATGGCTATAATTTTTTTCTATGTCCTATTTGTTATCACAATGATATGTGTAAAAGTTGATCCGAAAAGATTAGAAGTAAAATATAGGAAGGAATATTTTAATTATTTCCTCTCCTTATTTTAAAATTGAACCATTATTTAAAGTGCTCTAATGTTTTCACTGTGGCTATTCTAAAATTGAACCATTATTTAAAGTGCTCTAATGTTTTCACTGTGGCTATTCTAAAATTGAACCATTATTTAAAAAGCTCTAACGTTTTAACTGTGGCTACTTTAAAATTGAACCATTATTTAAAGTGCTCTAATGTTTTAACTGTGGCTATTTTAAAATTGAACCATTATTTAAAAAGCTCTAATGTTTTCACTGTGGCTACTTTAAAATGGAACCATTATTTAAAGTGCTCTCATGTTCTCACTGTGGCTACTTTAAAATGGAACCATTATTTAAAGTGCTCTAATGTTCTCACTGTGGCTACTTTAAAATTGAACCATTATTTAAAGTGCTCTCATGTTCTCACTGTGGCTACTTTAAAATGGAACCATTATTTAAAGTGCTCTAATGTTTTAACTGTGGCTATTTTAAAATTGAACCATTATTTAAAAAGCTCTAATGTTCTCACTGTGGTTGATCTGCAGGCAACCTGCTGGCCGACTCTTCTGAGGGCGAGACACCAACGATTCCGTCCAATGTGATGAAGTTCTCCATTGAGCAGGCGAAAACTGTAGACATACCGCTAACGATGAAAATGCTTGCTTCCCCTGCGGATAAGCTTGATCCTTCTCTGGAACACAAAGTTGATTCAGTCATCAGGTAAGTTTCACCTCCATTTCCCTTGTTAGCCTACTTTTAGTTTAGACAACAACAACAACAGCAACAAAAAAGAAGATATAGGGGACTAAGCGAGCTCTTCATAATTAAAAAAAATTCTTAAAAAACAAAACTTACGCGGAAGAAAACTATCTTTAGAAGTCAACATAGGTGCCAACCAGTATGTATTATATGTATTTAGTGTGTATTTGGCCTCCGGAATCTTATAATATATTTGTGAACTGGTGAAATTATTATCGTCTTCTCTGCCATAACTACTCAAGGTACAAACTGGAAATTTAGATATATTGGTACCTTCGAATTTTATGAAGTCCTTAGGCTGGTTCGTTTATTTTCACGATGACGCAAAAACCATTAATTAGATTTTATGAATTGAAATTGATTCGTCGATCAAGCAGCCATTGCTGTTTTTGATTTCAGAAAGCTAATCGAAAGGGGAAAGCGGGCTATGTTCAAATAGGTGCGGTGCTCTATTTCAATAGTTGAGATTTCTTGCCGTAATTATTATTGTTTTCTTGAACCCATTTAATGTCATCTAGACTTCTTCTAGATCTACTCATAGATCTACACATCTTTTTTTTTTTGTTCTTTCCATTCAACATGTTAACGTGCGGGGCTCTGCTCGGGTTATAATACTGAATTCTAATTTCTAGATCTATCGAATGGGGATCTTTCGGGGGTTAAAAACACCCGAACTCAATTTAAATTCTATATAGACTTGCGTCGACTATCATCGAAAAAGGGGGTAAAAATGGATCTTAAAGAAATGTTATCTACAAAGAAATCCTGTATATATCCTAGCGTGAATTATCAAGGCTATTGATATGCCATTTTAAGTGGTGCACCCATTTGTATCACATTTAATTTGTTTAGCATTTTTGGCTTTAAACTTCTATCTCTACAACTATATTTTACCATTTTAGTTGGGCACAGTGTCCCAAAATCCAAGCTTTATATCTATTAGTAATAAGTATAACCTTTAAAAAACATTTTATATCCGTACAGTGTACCAAAACCTGAGCGGTGCCGGGCATCCCAGCTAGTATATATATGTATATATAAAGAGAGAGAGAGAGAGAGAGAGAGAGAGAGAGAGAGAGAGAGAGAGATAGTCAGAATGAGGTGGATTAGTTCAAGCTGGTCAACTAGTCAGAATGAGGTGGATTAGTTCAAGGTGGTCAACTAGTCAGAATGAGATGGATTAGTTCAAGCTGGTCAACTAGTCAGAATGAGGTGGATTAGTTCAAGCTGGTCAACTAGTCAGAATGAGGTGGATTAGTTCAAGCTGGTCAACTAGTCAGAATGAGGTGGATTAGTTCAAGCTGGTCAACTAGTCAGAATGAGATGGATTAGTTCAAGCTGGTCAACTAGTCAGAATGAGGTGGATTAGTTCAAGCTGGTCAACTAGTCAGAATGAGGTGGATTAGTTCAAGCTGGTCAACTAGTCAGAATGAGAAGGATTAGTTCAAGCTGGTCAACTAGTCAGAATGAGGTGGATTTATTAGTTCAAGCTGGTCAACTAGTCAGAATGAGATGGATTAGTTCAAGCTGGTCAACTAGTCAGAATGAGGTGGATTTATTAGTTCAAGCTGGTCAACTAGTCAGAATGAGATGGATTAGTTCAAGGTGGTCAACTAGTCAGAATGAGTTGGTTTTATTAGTTCAAGTTGGTCAACTAGTCAGAATGAGTTGGTTTTATTAGTTCAAGTTGGTCAACTAGTCAGAATGAGTTGGATTAGTTCAAGCTGGTCAACTAGTCAGAATGAGATGGATT
>RQTK01000115.1:696134-726272 GCA_003991915.1 Elysia chlorotica | reverse complement strand
GCTCAAGGTAATTGTGATGTGGCAAAGCTCAAGGTAATTGTGATGTGGCAAAGCTCAAGGTAATTGTGATGTCGCAAAGCTCAAGGTAATCATGATGTGGCAAAGCTCAAGGTAATCATGTGATGTGGCAAAGCTCAAGGTAATCATGATGTGGCAAAGCTCAAGGTAATCATGATGTGGCAAAGCTCAAGGTAATCATGATGTGGCAAAGCTCAAGGTAATCATGATGTGGCAAAGCTCAAGGTAATCATGATGTGGCAAAGCTCAAGGTAATCATGATGTGGCAAAGCTCAAGGTAATCATGGATGTCGCAAAGCTCAAGGTAATATGATGTCGACAAAGCTCAAGGTAATCATGATGTCACAAAGCTCAAGGTAATCATGATGTGGCAAAGGTAATCATGATGTGACAAAGCTCAAGTTAATTGTGATGCGGCAAAGTTCAAGGTAATCATGGTGTGACAAAGCTCAAGTTAATCGTGATGTGGCAAAGTTCAAGGTAATCATGATGTGGCAAAGTTCAAGGTAATCATGATGCGGCAAAGTTCAAGGTAATCATGATGTGGCAAAGTTCAAGGTAATCATGATGTGACAAAGCTCAAGGTAATCATGATGTGGCAAAGGTCAAGGTAATCACGATGTCGCAAAGCTCAAGTTAATCATGATGTGACAAATCTCAAGGTAATCATGATGTGGCAAAGCTCAAGGTAATCATGATGTGGCAAAGCTCAAGGTAATCATGGTGTGACAAAGCTCAAGTTAATTGTGATGTCGCAAAACTCAAGTTAATTGTGATGTGGCAAAGCTCAAGGTAATCATGATGTCGCAAAGCTCAAGGTAATCATGGTGTGACAAAGCTCAAGGTAATCATGATGTGGCAAAGCTCAAGGTAAACATGATGTGGCAAAGCTCAAGTTAATCATGATGTGGCAAAGCTCAAGTTAATTGTGATGTGGCAAAGTTCAAGGTAATCATGATGTGACAAAGCTCAAGGTAATCATGGTGTGGCAAAGCTCAAGGTAATCATGATGTGGCAAAGCTCAAGTTAATCATGATGTGGCAAAGCTCAAGTTAATTGTGATGTGGCAAAGTTCAAGGTAATCATGGTGTGACAAAGCTCAAGTTAATCATGGTGTCGCAAAGCTCAAGTTAATTGTGATGTGGCAAAGCTCAAGTTAATCATGATGTGGCAAAGCTCAAGTTAATTGTGATGTGGCAAAGTTCAAGGTAATCATGGTGTGACAAAGCTAAAGGTAATCATGGTGTCGCAAAGCTCAAGTTAATCATGATGTCGCAAAGCTCAAGGTAAACATGATGTCGCAAAGCTCAAGGTGATAATGATGTGGCAAAGCTCAAGGTAATTATGATGTCGCAAAGCTCAAGGTAATCACGATGTTGCAAATCTCAAGGTAATCATGGTGTGACAAAGCTCAAGTTAATCGTGATGTGGCAAAGTTCAAGGTAATCATGATGTCGCAAAGCTCAAGTTAATTGTGATGTCGCAAAGCTCAAGGTAATCATGGTGTCACAAAGCTCAAGGTAATCATGGTGTGACAAAGCTCAAGGTAAACATGATGTCGCAAAGCTCAAGGTGATAATGATGTGGCAAAGCTCAAGGTAATCATCGTGTCGCAAACTCAAGTTAATCATGGTGTCGCAAAGCTCAAGGTAAACATGATATCTCATATCTCAAGGTAATCATGGTGTGACAAAGCTCAAGGTAATCATGGTGTCGCAAAGCTCAAGGTAAACATGATGTCGCAAAGCTCAAGGTAATCATGGTGTCGCAAAGCTCAAGGTAAACATGATATCTCATATCTCAAGGTAATCATGGTGTCGCAAAGCTCAAGGTAATCATGGTGTCGCAAAGCTCAAGGTAAACATGATATCTCATATCTCAAGGTAATCATGATGTCGCAAAGCTCAAGGTAATCATGGTGTGACAAAGCTCAAGGTAATCATGATGTCGCAAAGCTCAAGGTAATCATGATGTGGCAAAGCTCAAGGTAATCATCGTGTCGCAAAGCTAAAGGTAATCATGATGTCGCAAAGCTCAAGGTAATCATGATGTGCAAAGCTCAAGGTAATCATGATGTCGCAAAGCTCAAGGTAATCATGATGTGACAAAGCTC
Source organism: Elysia chlorotica (assembly GCA_003991915.1). Lineage (NCBI taxonomy): Eukaryota > Metazoa > Mollusca > Gastropoda > Plakobranchidae > Elysia > Elysia chlorotica. The sequence continues at coordinate 724,141 of RQTK01000115.1, read as the reverse complement.
AAGGTAATCATGATGTGGCAAAGCTCAAGGTAATCATGATGTGGCAAAGCTCAAGGTAATCATGATGTCGCAAAGCTCAAGGTAATCATGATGTCGCAAAGCTCAAGGTAATCATGGTGTCGCAAAGCTCAAGGTAATCATGATATCTCATATCTCAAGGTAATTATGATTTGGCAAAGGTATTCATGATATGGCAAAGCTCAAGTTAATTGTGATGTCACAAAGCTCAAGGTAATCATAATTTGGCAAAGGTAATCATGATATGGCAAAGGTTACCATGATTTGGCAAAGGTAATCATGATATGGCAAAGTTAATTGTGATGTCGCAAAGCTCAAGGTAAACATGATATCGCATATCTCAAGGTAATCATGAATTGGCAAAGCTGAAGGTAATTATGATATGACAAAGCTCAAGGTGAAGGTAATTATGATATGGCAAAGCTTAAGATGAAGATAACCATGATTTGGCAAAGTTCAAGCTAACTCTATAATTGTTGAATTTTGATGTGGCAGAACAAAGCACATGTTAGCAAAGACTACATGTTTTTTTTTCTTGTTTGTTTGCTCAGGGCGAATTATTTGTCTCAGTCTGAAGTTCTGTGGAATTTAGCTAGGTTAGAATCGAACCACCAACCTCCTGTTTCATCTCTGGCCCCTGAAGCAAGGCGGCAGTTCATGAAGGCTATGGTCCTTGCTGGATGTGGCATCAAAGACTCCTCTCAAGAGGAGCAGTACTGGAAACTGGTGAGTATCTGGACACAATCAGTCGTAATGCCTCTTAAGTAATCCATCAAGTTATCCAATCATAATCAGCGCAATGCCTCTTCAGTTATCTAGACACAATCAGCTGCAATGCCTCTTCAGTTATCTAGACACAATCAGCTGCAATGCCTCTTCAGTTATCTAGACACAATCAGCTGCAATGCCTCTTCAGTTATCTAGACACAATCAGCGCAATGCCTCTTCAGTTATCTAGACACAATCAGCAGTCATTCCCATCATTTTATCTAGACAGAATCACCAGTAATTCCAATCAAGCTATCCGGAACTATAAGTATCTAGTCACAATTGGTAGTAATGCCCCTTGAGTTTATAAGTATCTAGTCACAATTGGTAGTAATGCCCCTTGAGTTTATAAGTATCTAGTCACAATTGGTAGTAATGCCCCTTGAGTTTATAAGTATCTAGTCACAATTGGTAATAATGCCCCTTGAGTTAAGTATCTAGTCACAATTGGTAATAATGCCTCTTGAGTTAAGTATCTAGTCACAATTGGTAATAATGCCCCTTGAGTTAAGTATCTAGTCACAATTGGTAGTAATGCCCCTTGAGTTAAGTATCTAGTCACAATTGGTAGTAATGCCCCTTGAGTTAAGTATCTAGTCACAATTGGTAGTAATGCCCCTTGAGTTAAGTATCTAGTCACAATTGGTAGTAATGCCCCTTGAGTTTATCTAGTCACAATTGGTAGTAATGCCCCTTGAGTTAAGTATCTAGTCACAATTGGTAGTAATGCCCCTTGAGTTAAGTATCTAGTCACAATTGGTAGTAATGCCCCTTGAGTTTATAAGTATCTAGTCACAATTGGTAATAATGCCCCTTGAGTTAAGTATCTAGTCACAATTGGTAATAATGCCCCTTGAGTTGATAAGAATCTAGTCACAATTGGTAACGGCTGCTGAATTTTCTTCAATTGTACAACATTCTTTTTGCTCCTCTTTTCTTATCATTTATGTAATTTTAATAATTGTACATAACCTGTTTTTTGTTCGTTATTTTTATTTCATTTACGCAGTTGCTCCATTCCAATCATGACCGGTTTCAACATTTAGCGGAGTCTGCACAGTTTAAAGAAGGGAAAGAGGTTGCCAGGCAACAGTTTTTGTACCTGCTAGAGTCTCTAATTGGGATAGCTACAGCCACACAGCATTCCATCGCTAAAGAAATGTTTCAGGTATAGCAGCAAAATGATTTAAACTTTGTCACTTTTGTAGTATTCACACAAGTATTGAATAAACAAGACCAGTTGATTGGTACTTGCTCGTTTACTGGCGTGAGACTGAGTGCGTCTAGTAAGGGTTACCCACTAGTCACTAACTACTATGGAGGGTGCGTAAGACGGAGTGCGTCTAGTAAGGGTTACCCACTAGTCACTGACTACTATGGAGGGTGCGTAAGACGGAGTGCGTCTAGTAAGGGTTACCCACTAGTCACTGACTACTATGGAGGGTGCGTAAGACGGAGTGCGTCTAGTAAGGGTTACCCACTAGTCACTGACTACTATGGAGGGTGCGTAAGACGGAGTGCGTCTAGTAAGGGTTACCCACTAGTGACTGACTACTATGGAGGGTGGTTTCTTAGCGATACCTGAGAAGAAACAGTTTACACACGTAGAGGATTATATTGTCGGCCCATTAGGGGGTCATGATCATTGGGCTTCTCCAATTTTGGATATTTGAAACTGATTACTGGAATATATACATTACAGCATAGTTAATCTATGGTTTTTTTTTTGAGTTGCTGGTGCTAAAACTTATCCGCAGTACGTCTTGTTTTACTGTAGATTGGATCTAAGACAATCTACACCTAGATGTAGGACTCATCTTGATGACATACTCTAGCTACAAACCCAAGACTCTATTGCTCATTTAAAATCAAGCCTAGCCAAATCTAGACCGAGGTGGGCATGGTTTAAAGCAGGAAAAGCATTAGTTTAATAAGTTGTCTTGAGCTAATTGAACTCGACAAAGCAATGAAGAACTGTTCTTTTTTTTTTGTCAGGTGGATGATAGTATGTATCAAGTGTTTTTAAAATATATCATTTTCATGAGAGTGAAGCAAAGATTTAATTTGAATCGCAACTTAGTTAACAAATACATTAGTCTTTCTTGGAAGGATGAAGATTTGTTTCAATTCACTTTCATGATTTATCTGGTAAGTAAGAATTTTAAAGCTATCATAATGGGCTTAATTTGTAATGCGTGAAAAAGCTAGCATACAACCATTGCAAGTTTGATTGAAGCTATGCCATGAAGCCGTCCTCCCCCTTGTTCACCAGTTTATGGGGCCCATGATGGAGCATGTGGTGAAAGCGATTGATCTGCACCACAACTACGAAGATGTCATCACTACATCCTTTGAGCTGTTTTCACAAGTTGTTGCCAAAATGCTGCCCTACTTGAATACTGTGAGTTTTCTTGGAAATGTTACTAAACTTTAAAATAGCACATATCTTCAAGCCATCCTAAGCAAGCTGCTTATGAGAAACCATTTATGGAAATATTTAGTCTCATGTCAATTTGGCCGATGCTTCTGCGGTAAAATATTACTGTTCTTTTTTTAAACTTTTTTTTAGTTCTGTACTCTGCCAACATAGGCTAATCATTAAAAAACACAGAGTTGCACTCACACATTTTAAGCTTTCCTATGAATTGTAGGTATGATTTTAAAGCACATTTCTGTTTCTCCTGCAGGCTGACTCCCAGATGCTTTACCAATTGTGCCTTTCTGCTATCCAGATGTTTGCCAAACATAATTTAGGTAACAAAATCTCTTTCTGCTATCCAGATGTTTGCCAAACATAATTTAGGTAACAAAATGTCTTTCTGCTATCCAGATGTTTGCCAAACATAATTTAGGTAACAAAATGTCTTTCTGCTATCCAGATGTTTGCCAAACATAATTTAGGTAACAAAATGTCTTTCTGCTATCCAGATGCTTTACCAATTGTCTTTCTGCTATCCAGATGTTTGCCAAACATCTTTCTGCTATCCAGATGTTTGCCAAATTCATGATCACCATTTCATAGATATAAATAGAGCTGCTCACTCATATATTGGCAAAATGCAGAGTTCATGACCACCATTTCATAGATATAGATAGAGCTGCTCACACATCTATTGGCAGAGTTCATGATCACCATTTCATAGACATAGATAGAGCTGCTCACACATCTACCAAATATAATTTAGGTAACAAAATGTCTTTCTGCTATCCAGATGCTTTACCAATTGTGTCTTTCTGCTATCCAGATGTTTGCCAAATATAATTTAGGTAACAAAATGTCTTTCTGCTATCCAGATGCTTTACCAATTGTGTCTTTCTGCTATCCAGATGTTTGCCAAACATAATTTAGGTAACAAAATGTCTTTCTGCTATCCAGATGCTTTACCAATTGTGTCTTTCTGCTATCCAGATGTTTGCCAAATATAATTTAGGTAACAAAATGTCTTTCTGCTATCCAGATGCTTTACCAATTGTGCCTTTCTGCTATCCAGATGTTTGCCAAACATAATTTAGGTAACAAAATGTCTTTCTGCTATCCAGATGTTTGCCAAACATAATTTAAGTAACAAAATGTCTTTCTGCTATCCAGATGTTTGCCAAACATAATTTAGGTAACAAAATGTCTTTCTGCTATCCAGATGTTTGCCAAATATAATTTAGCTAACAAAATGTCTTTCTGCTATCCAGATGCTTTACCAATTGTGTCTTTCTGCTATCCAGATGTTTGCCAAACATAATTTAGGTAACAAAATCTCTTTCTGCTATCCAGATGTTTGCCAAACATAATTTAGGTAACAAAATCTCTTTCTGCTATCCAGATGTTTGCCAAACATAATTTAGGTAACAAAATCTCTTTCTGCTATCCAGATGTTTGCCAAACATAATTTAGGTAACAAAATGTCTTTCTGCTATCCAGATGTTTGCCAAACATAATTTAGGTAACAAAATCTCTTTCTGCTATCCAGATGTTTGCCAAACATAATTTAGGTAACAAAATCTCTTTCTGCTATCCAGATGTTTGCCAAACATAATTTAGGTAACAAAATGTCTTTCTGCTATCCAGATGCTTGCCAAACATAATTTAGCTAACCAAATGTCTTTCTGCTATCCAGATGTTTGCCAAACATAATTTAGGTAACAAAATGTCTTTCTGCTATCCAGATGTTTGCCAAACATAATTTAGGTAACAAAATGTCTTTCTGCTATCCAGATGTTTGCCAAACATAATTTAGGTAACAAAATGTCTTTCTGCTATCCAGATGTTTGCCAAATATAATTTAGGTAACAAAATGTCTTTCATAGATATAAATAGGGCTGCTCACACATCTATTGGCAGAATTCATGATCACCATTTCATAGATATAAATAGAGCTGCTCACTCATATATTGGCAAAATGCAGAGTTCATGACCACCATTTCATAGATATAGATAGAGCTGCTCACACATCTATTGGCAGAGTTCATGATCACCATTTCATAGACATAGATAGAGCTGCTCACACATCTATTGGCAGAGTTCATGATCACCAGTTCATAGATATAAATAGAGCTGCTCACACATCTATTGGCAGAGTTCATGATCACCATTTCATAGATATAAATAGAGCTGCTCACACATCTATTGGCAGAGTTCATGATCACCATTTCATAGATATAGATAGAGCTGCTCACACATCTATTGGCAGAGTTCATGATCACCAGTTCATAGATATAGATAGAGCTGCTCACACATCTATTGGCAGACTTCATGATCACCAGTTCATAGATATAAATAGAGCTGCTCACACATCTATTGGCAGAGTTCATGACCACCAGTTCATAGATATAAATAGAGCTGCTCACACATCTATTGGCAAAATGCAGAATTCATGACCACCATTTCATAGATAGAGATAGAGGTACAGAGTGCGTTACTTCATTTATTTGTAAAGCAAAGGGAAAATTTGGTTGGAGAATGCTAATCATTCTCTTAACCAGTCAAGGGTCTTGGAGGAAGACAGAACAATAATTAGGCCATTTTACTGAGAAGCAGCCACAGAGGGTATCAAACCTGTAACACTCTCATGAGAGGACCCATGCTCTACCCTTGAAACACTAAGAACAAGACAAGCAGAAATGGACATGTGTAACTCCTCCCACCTATCTTGACGCACCAACGCTGGTGACCTTGCTTTTTCCTCTCTTATAGATCAGCGGGGGATTTTCACCCTTGAATGGCTTATTGTAAAACAAATAACTCGTGGCAGTGACAGTTAATGACATCCTTCGATTCAAAATACAGTAAAACTCTGTAATTACAACACTTTTTCTCAATAACTAACTTCACCACGGCGGTAGATGTTTCGATAATGCCTAGATTATTTTCTCTCTAACTTCACCACGGCAGTAGATATTGGTTTTGATAATGCCTAGATTATTTTTTCTCTAACTTCACCACGGCAGTAGATGTTTTTATTTCGATAATGCCTAGATTATTTTCTCTATAACTTCACCACGGCAGTAGATGTTTTTATTTCGATAATGCCTAGATTATTTTCTCTATAACTTCACCACGGCAGTAGATGTTGGTTTCGATAATGCCTAGATTATTTTTTCTCTAACTTCACCAGGAACGTAGGTGTTTGTTTCGATAATGCCTAGATTATTTTCTCTCTAACTTCACCACGGCAGTAGATGTTGGTTTCGATAATGCCTAGATTATTTTTTCTCTAACTTCACCAGGAACGTAGGTGTTTGTTTCGATAATGCCTAGATTATTTTTTCTCTAACTTCACCAGGGAGGCTGTGTGTGAGTGTGGAGGATGAGCAGGAGACGAAATTCAAAGACATCATTCTGATAATGGAGATGCTGAGCAACCTCATGTCTAAAGATATTCTTGACTTTAACAAAGGTAACAAGCTATGATCATAGGACTATCATTTGAAAAATGTCATTGGTACTTAGCATGATACTTGAGTTTCAGTGAAAATTAACATTAAATGTGGTGAGGCTGGACGAGGTAAAAAAAAGTCATTTGCAGCTTGAACAGTAAATATCTATAGCTATAAAGCCCATGATCTGTTCTCTGTTGTGGCCCACCTGAAGATCAAGTAGGCTGTACTTGAACCTGGTCCCATGTGTTGTTTTCTCACAGCTCTACTTCAACACCAATGATTTGCTTTGTTCAATTTGCTTTATGAGAATTTTTTTGCCTTGATTCAGAGGAGCAGGAGAAAGACAAGAACAGCATAGACGGCCCCACAGTTGTCATTTATGGTCTAGAGCTCATTGTGCCTCTGATGAGTACAGAAATGTTGAAAGTAAGCAAGTCGTTAAATTTGCAAAGATGCTGTTTGGTATATATGTGATGCATCAAGGCAAAACTGGAATGGGTAGTTTTAGATATAGGCAAAAATGTGAGTGAAGGTCGTATTCTAGGCCCTACCATATTTTGGTATCATTGTTAACATAAACTATTCAACTTTCATCATTCAATAGCATCTTCTGAAACTCGTCCTCAAAATATTGTTTTCAAATCGTTTTTTGGTGCTATGTCTTGCAAATAAATTGACAAAAATAATGATTTTTAGCCGAATAATATCTAATTCACCTAAAAAAATTGCAACATTGATTAAAATACTAGATGCTTATCAAATCTATGATGATCTAAATGTCTCTATGGAGAACCAGATGTGTGATATACTGAAGATCTAATCGCATAGCTGCCAACCAGTACTTATCATACGTATTTAGTACGTATTTGAACTTTCTAATATGTCCGCCCGTATCTGTTTGAAAAAATATGTATTTGATGGTATTCACTTCAGCTAAGAATTGGGTGTCCCGTCAATCGCTTAGTACTTGCTGCCCTTTTCAGCAATAATGCCCAGTTAGCCCAGCCGTTAACTGGGCCCATTCATGTTCTAACGTCTCATAAGTACGCCCTATGCAAATGTGGCATATCTCAGCTTCTGGTTAAGATATTTTAAAATTTTTAAAAGCAAACTGTTCAGAATTTATTGAAAATTAATTAATAAGACAAAGAAAAAAGCATATGTAAAATTGTCACCATCTTCACTGTTTTTGCCTGATGCATCACATATTTTCAATAAAACTAGTTTCTCACTGGCCATTGACATGTCTTGAAAAGTCTCAATTAACACATGGCAATTAATGTGCTCAATGGTACAGAACTTGTTGGCCATAATTAACACCATACAATGGCCTTCAATTATCAAGTGTCAATTGTTCTGCTTAAAAGTATATAACGATTTGGGGGAATTTTACATAACAGTATAAACAATTTCAATGTTCAGATCCTTTGACAAAAAAGACGAATATCCTTCTTAGTTTTTGGTCATTACTAAAATGTTAAAAAAATATTACTTCACTGTTCTACTCCTACAACGCGCTTATTCATTGCATGTATCACTCATGTTTTTAATCTTTTTGTTGTAAACGGTTTTTCCTTTTTCTTGTCCTTGCTTGGTTAGTTCCCTGTGCTGTGCAGCTGTTACTTCCGTCTCATTTCCTACATGTCTGATCTTCACTCGGAGAGGTTCTGCCAGCTGCCAGAGAACCTCTTCAACACCATCATGGCTTCAGTGGAGCATGGCTTCAATTCGTATCCTTTCAACAGCATGAGTTGTGTTGGTGTCATCTGGGGGAACTAGTTCTTGATGATTTGAGATACATTCATGTCACCAGTAACAGTTAAAAAGCCACAATTTCAGAGCAAGGAAGCAGCACACTGACTCTCCAACAGACTTGATGCGTGTTAGTATAAGTTGTACACAACAATCTTTTAACACAGGACAAATAAAACACACACAATAAAAACCCCTCACTATTGTAACTATTTCTGTTGATGGTGAATATTTCTGAACACGAACCATTCCAGGTACAGCCCAGAAACTGTGGCTCTGTGCTACCGTACGATCGACTCGTTAGCTCAGTATGCAGAGCTCATAGTGCTAAGGCAAATCAAACCGCCGGTAACGTTTTGGTGTTGATCTGTTGGCTGATTCTTTTATTAAACATTGTTCATTGTCATTTTTCTGATTTTTTATACCAATTTGCTGCAGCTCAATCCAAGCAATATAGCCTAAATAACGCTGACTGGGGACACACACAGTAAGCCTACTGAGCAGATTCTCTTTCAAAGTTTCATGAAGTAATAGAGGCTGGGCCTTGTTCACAATTGACAATGCCTGATTGCGGATCTAAGGGGCATAACTCTGATTTACAGCAGTAAATACTGGATGATGAACGGAAAATAAAAGTAGAACTCTGCTGATGATAGAAACTCTTATTTCAGTTTCTGTAAACAAACAAAAAGTGCATTTTCTGTATGTAGAAAGTGTATCTTATAGTTAAATATCAGCACCTTTTATCAGTTAATCAACGACCCCACTTCAAAATCTTATTTCTTTTTGCTATTTTTCGTTAATCAGTTGTATTACTGGAGAGATACATTATTCTTTGCGTGGAAATGTTTCTGTTATTATATTATTCATGAATGAGGGCTATTTATTATGTTGCAAAGTGTCTCAAAATTTAAATTGCTGTTTAGAATTATTAGTTTATATATCACTCTTTACATGATTATGTATCTCTAAAACATTGAGGTAATTTATCTTATTCAACGTTGGGCCATTCAAATACGGTGTCAAAGTCAAGGTAATAAAACGTTAAGAAAGTACAAACAAGTGATTTGTTGTTTAATTTTAAGATTGCAGAAGCAAACTTGAACATTGGTGCATAGAAAAGTTACTATCATCACATAGACAATGACATCATCTCCATCCTCTTGTGATGTTCATTTTGATAAAGCTCTTGTGCTTATTTCATTATGAAACCTCAATTTATTTTGGAAAAGTCAATGGACAAGATTATTTATCAGGTTCTTAAAACCAAAAATGATTGCCTTTACAATGCTCACCAAATCTTTCAGTGATTGCCTTTACAATGCGAACCCAAACTATCAGTTATTACCTTTACAATGCTAACCCAAACTATCAGTTATTACCTTTACAATGCTAACCCAAACTATCAGTTATTACCTTTACACTGATAACCCAAACTATTACCTTTACAATGCTAACCCAAACTATCAGTTATTACCTTTACAATGCTAACCAAAACTATCAGTTATTACCTTTACAATTCTCACCCAAACTATCAGTTATTACCTTTACAATGCTAACCAAAACTATCAGTTATTACCTTTACAATGATAACCCAAACTATTACTTCATTTTCGTACATTTACGATCTTTTCGGCGACGCCCGATTTGCGGTATTCCCCGTTACATTGCCGATGGAATACATGCATGTACATCCAAACGAACCTATCTGTCGTTCCGAAGTGACACTACATCTAATGAAGGTGAATCTAGATCTAGATTGTAGCTTTATATTATAAATCTAGTTTTACGCTACGATGGCATAGATCTATATCTAATTCTGATAAAAATCGAGAACTAGTGTACCGGGTAGTTGATCTTGAGGGGCGAACTGGCTCAAGTGCCAGACCGTCTGGTTCTCTGTGCTTAGTTTGAGGCCGACGGTTGGGCAAATTAAATGTCCGATTTGTAACCTACTGGTTACTTCAGTCAAGGACAATGGTATTAGTTCCAATTGCATTGCTTTGGGCATGCTAGAAAGTTAACATTCTTTATTGAACCATCTTAAAATATTATATTTGGTTTATGCAAAGCATGGATATTGCTGACTGGTGTTTCTGACACTAGAGATGAAAATCAACAAAATTTTTAAAAAAAAAAAATATCAAAACAAAAATACACACATACTTCCCAAAAACGGAAGAAAAAAAAATGCTTTTTTAAAGTTATGATTAAGCATACAAGTGTTAAAGTCAATATTGATAGGTGAACTAAATAAGCTTGGCCATCAATTAGGTTTGCAGTGACTTACCGCGCTAAAAATCTGTATTTGCTTTCTCAAAAGTTGGCATCTATGAGTTATTACCTTTACAATGCTCACCCAAACTATCAGTTATTACCTTTACAATGCTCACCCAAACTATCAGTTATTACCTTTACAATGCTCACTGTCAGATGTGGAACAGATGTCTCTAGAATGCTCTTTGAGACTATTTTATCCATTGCAACTCATTCCTTTCAGAACCCTCAGTCAGCGCAACATTTGCAGGGAACTCTCGCTCATTTTTTAAAGGTAACTACCAATTTCATATACACCTATTGATGCTTGCACCACATCTACTGTGGTATAAGTATTTATGTATTCCAGGTTTCAGATGAATAAACCCTTTGGGTTAGTAGCCATGCTCTCCTACTCTATAAATGGCACCATCTGTTTGGTTTGAAATGCAGCGCGCGGGGGGTCCCAGAGTTAAGGTCCTCATTGTGCTATTCAAATGGACATTTTTAATGCAAGTTGCCATTGCTATTTTTGCCTTACTTAACTTTTATTGTGACTGGAGAGCCTCAGTGCAAGGGTGACATGTCACAGAAAACAATTGTAGCCATTAGCACAGCACATCAACTTGTGGCTTGTAATTTAACATCCAAGCCATGTCAACAATTGTAGCCATTAGCACAGCACATCAACTTGTGGCTTGTAATTTAACATCCAAGCCATGTCACAGAAAACAATTGTAGCCATTAGCACAGCACATCAACTTGTGGCTTGTAATTTAACATCCAAGCCATGTCACAGAAAACAATTGTAGCTATTAGCACAGCACATCAACTTGTGGCTTGTAATTTAACATCCAAGCCATGTCACAGAAAACAAATGTAGCCATTAGCACAGCACATCAACTTGTGGCTTGTAATTTAACATCCAAGCCATGTCACAGAAAACAATTGTAGCCATTAGCACAGCACATCAACTTGTGGCTTGTAATTTAACATCCAAGCCATGTCACAGAAAACAAATGTAGCCATTAGCACAGCACATCAACTTGTGGCTTGTAATTTAACATCCAAGCCATGTCACAGAAAACAAATGCAGCCATTATAATAATAATAATAAATTACATTTATTTAGCGCTTTCCATTTTCAGAATATTTTTAAAAATCTCAAAGCGCTTTACAGTGGATACACTAAATACGCATACATCATATCAATCAGCATACAATTAAAAATTAAATATTAAAAGTTAAATCTTAGCCAAACAATATACATAAGAAGAAATGTAGACGTAAATAGTATGCAGCATATATTCATTATCAGAAAGAATATAATAAAAATGATATAAAATGCAACACTGTAAAGCTGCGTAATAGTATGCAACCATAAGTGAACAAAAATTAATGAATTAAAATTAGCACAGCACATCAACTTGTGGCTTGTAATTCTGTCATCTGCATTTTTTGCCAAATTGGGGCCTAAAATTTGCCAAATTTTGCCCAAAGAACCCCACGAAAATTTGTCCAAAAATTTGCCTAAAGGGACCAAATTTGTTAAAAACATTTGTCGGGCATAATTAAGCATCCGAAAAAATATAAACATGCTATATGAAAAAAAAAAAGACATTTTATAGTGTTAAAGGAGGCAGCCTTTATTATTTCCAGCACTAACACAATAACCATAATAATATAGGACATTTATGTAGCGCATAATATAAAAATATACAACATGATAATGCTCTATGAGCTTTACATTCACATTTTTACATATATATTTAAAACCATTTACATTTACGGTTACATTTTTTTAACTCCGAAAGATCCCCATTCGATAGATCTAGAATTCAGTATTATAACCTGAAGAGCCCTGCACGTAAACATGTTGAATGGAAAGAATAAAAAAAAAATTATGTGTAGATCAATGGGTTCAAGAAAACAATAATAATTACGGGAAGATATGTAGATCTATGAGTAGTAGAAGTCTATATCTAGTTATTTGATTTATCTTTTAGATCCATGTTTATCCCCTTTTCGATGATAGTCGAGGTAGATCCATATAAAATTTAAACTGCGCTCGAATGTTTTTAAACCCCGAAAGATCCCCATTCGATTTATCTCGAATTCAGTATTATAACCCGAGCAGAGTCCGCATGTGAACATGTCGAACGGAAAGAGAAAAAAATATATGGATCTATAAGTGATAGTGTTGACATTAAATGGGTTTAAGAAAACAATAATAATTACGGCAAGAAATTTAAACTATCGAAATAGAGCCCCGCACCTATTTGAACCTAGCCCGCTTTCACTTACGATTAGCTAACAGAAATCAAAAACAGCAATGGCTGCTTGATCGACGAATCAATTTCAATTCCTAAAATCTAATTAATGCTTTAGCAAGTCACATGACTTTTGTGAGAGGGTGATGCAACGGGATAAATCTGAACTGTATTATTTTATAGCAGTTAGAGAACAATACTAGGGATGGCTTGGCTGTTCCCCTTGTCACACAGTGCATTAGGCCCAGATGGTTTTGTTCACTGTGATGATAGAACAGGAGTCGGGTGCTCATGTAGGAGATTGTGGGCTCAGCGACATTACGGTGAGGGGAGAGCCACTGGGATGGGGCACTTGTGAATTACCAGGTTTGAGTTTATTATTTGGCACCTTCTATTCTCAAAGTTCTCGTTACTTGCAGGGTTATCTGATTAAGGTCCTTGTTATTTCTAAAATAAAGGATACGGCGCAAGTAGAAAAACTGTGATTTTCAAACCTCTGGCTATTAAAATAGTTGTCGGTAAAAATGGGGACAACTGTAAAGTGACCTTCTGAGACAGATGTCCAGGTTCCCCGCCCTGTCTCGTGTGTGGCGGCATATAATAGATTTGTCAGACTATTAGTCTTAGGGGCTTTCCACAATAATACCTATATAGTGCTTAGGGGCTTTCCACAATAATACCTATATAGTGCTGACGTTACCAACTCAACTCCTCATAAGAAGTACTTCTTTTTTTTTTCAAAGGATAGCAAAGTATTTTGATTTTTTTATTCTTACTAGTGTTTCCAGTATATAGTTTTCAAAAGGTTAACAGCAAAAAATTATTTAGCAAAATTGTTCTTTCTTTGTTGTTTTCAAAGGTTGTCTTCCGTATGCTGGTGCTAGAGAATTTTGACCTTGCCTTACAAGAAATTGGAAGTACCACATTGTTTAGCTTAATATGCTGTAATCAGGTACGTTAATTGTGTTTTTTGCGTGGACTATGCACATGTTACAGTTTAGATCTTAATAGCATTGAAAATTATTCATATTTTATTTTTAAGATATATTAAAACCAATCGAAAGCATTAGTCTGTAGTACTTGTTGAATTGATCAAGGATACATTGTTTCATGCAATCTTAAATTATTTGCTTGTTATGCTATTCCAACTAGTATACATTTTTATAAAATATTTTCTCTATTTTATTTCTTTTTTTTTTCCAAGTTTCCTGATAAATCAATAATCCATTTATTATTATTGCTATACATATATAGATTTAAAGTATAATCAAATTGTCTCATCTTCAGCTCTTTCAAATCCTTGAAACTTTGTTTATGCCTCTAATATTTTGATGTAGGATCTTTACCGCGACCTTGTGAACGAGCTGATCCAGTCGCAGCCAGACGAGTACAAGCAGCGGCTCCTGGTAGCGTTCACCCAGCTCACCCCGCCGGCCTTGAACATGCACATTGCCCGCAACAGCAAGGTCACGTTCCGAGCCAACTTTGACGTGTTCCTCAACAGTGTGCGTGGCTTCCTTTGTGTGAGATAGCCTCGCCCTTTCTACATTCCCAGCGGCTTCACGTGGATGCTCTAGGTGGATTTTCAGTGCAAGTACAAAGTGCATTCCACACAAAAAAAACCCCAAAAACCCTCAGTACTGAAGGAATTTCTGAAGGAAAATGGTACTGCGGCATATTATTCCTACAATGTTTGCTAAATTTCTGCTTTACCATGAACAGTGCCAAGAACGATAAATTGTGTTATATGCAAATTCTGCAAAACTATGCACAGATTATTGAAAGAGAAGTTTAAAATGTTATCATGATTTATTCTGGTGACTTTTCATCATTTTTCATACACAGTTCAATAGTGATATTAACTTTTTCTTCTTGTTGCAATTGGTCTGTCATGAATAGATTGATAGTCAATGACAAAAGGTCTGGTGAGCATAAGATGTTGTCGCTGCTAGTGGCAATGAGCAATAGTTTTTAAATTAGAAATTTTTTTTCTTTTTAAACCTGTCAATTAGCCAACATTTTGTGAGCAATTCTTAAATATCAGAAGCTGCTAACCAATTTAAAATGATTTGTGAGTGTTGACACGCGGTTTAGTCCCCTTTTTTTATACAAGATCAACAAGGACAATTAATAAGCCTTTTATGTCGTTTGCAATAAAATGTTTGCAAATTGTTTCTATGGCTATTTAAAATAGACTTGGTGCCTGCAGGCAGCTGTTGACAACACTCATCATAAAATGTTCTTTGACATGTAAGATGTACTGAATTGCTGTGTGGCTGGACAACACTCATCATTAAATGTTCTTTGACATGTAAGATGTACTGAATTGCTGTGTGGCTGCCACTGTCGTGATAAGGATAGGGACAGTGAGGATGATTACAAAGACGCTTGTAAAAGTCATGTGCTGATTTAAGAAAAAAGTCCCACTTTTTTGTGCTTTGCGTACTTGCTTTAGTCTTCATCTCTACTCACATTGATATCATTTCCCACTTGAAGTTTTATATTGGGTCATAATAATTTTCGTAGAAAATATAAAAGCTGGGTCTCACCTCTTCATACAACATAAAACCCATGGAAAAAAGAAATGGGGGAAAATTGAATAACTTTTTGAAATATTTATTATTTAAAATGTCTAATCTTGCAAGAGTAAAAATTGTGAGGGGACCGACGCTTGACAGTGAAAATAGTTTAAAGTCGCCACACAAAAAAACAACTGATTTCAAACAAACCCTCTGCCTGTTACCTGTACACAAACTCAAAGGATTCCCAGCTGGACGGATCGTCAGCGACCGAAGCATAACTGCCGCTATATTATTGCACTATTTACCGCACTTACCCCACCACACTGCTACAGAGGACAGGAGGTACTTATGAGACTTTAAAAAAAGTAGGGGCCAATACACAGCTGGGCCAACCCGGCGTAACTGACAAAAATGGCAACCAGCAATAGCCATGGGGAGGGGGACACCAAAACTTTCAGCTCCATATAGTCAAATATGTATCTTTCAACGTACTTGGGAGGTCAAATGCTTACTAAATACGTATTGGATGGCAGCCATGTTTGTGTGTTTTACTTGAGATCTAAGATGCTTAGAATTAGATTCTTTATGTTACCAAAGATCACGGATGTTAAGACTGTGTATTTCACCAAAGACCTATGAAGCTTAGATTGTGTATTTTACCACAGATCATGGGTGCTTTGAATTTGCATATTTTAGCAAACATCTAAGATGCTTAGAAATGTGTATTTTACCAAAGATCTAGGTTTCTTAGGTTGTTTATTTTAACAAAGATCTTGGATGCTTAGATTGTGTATTTTAAGGAAGATCTTGGATGCTTCGATAATACATTTCACAAATGATTTGCAAAAGACCTTTATTGTTCTCCGCCTTTGTTTGGAAAAAGTTTATTGGTGGAATCTGAAATTGACATTATCACTAAAAATAAGACAAAATCTAAGCATCTTATTTCTCTGGTAAAATACACAATTTAAGCATCATAGATCTTTTGTAAAATAGACAATCTAAAAATCTTAGATCTCTGGTCAAATACACAGTCTAAACATTTTAGATCTCTGGTAAAATACACAATCTAAACAGCTTAGATCTCGGGTAAAATACACAATCTAAACATTTTAGATCTCTAGTAAAATACACAATCTAAACATCCTAGATGTGTGGTAAAATACACAAATCTAAGCATCTTATTTCTCTGGTAAAATACACAATCTAAGCATCTTAGATCTCTGGTAAAATACACAATCTGAACATTTTAGATCTCTACTAAAATACACAATCTAAACATCTTATTTCTCTGGAAAAATAGACAATCTAAGCATTATAGATGTCTGGTAAAATACACAAATCTAAGCATCTTATTTTTCTGGTAAAATACAAAATCTTAACATTTTAGATCTCTAGTAAAATAGACAATCTAAACATCTTAGATCTCTGGTAAAATACACAATCTAAACATTTTAGATGTCTGGTAAAATACACAATCTAAACATTTTAGATCTTTGGTAAAATACACAATCTAAGCATCTTAGATCTCTGGTAAAATACACAATCTAAGCATCATAGATCTCTGGTAAAATAGACAATCTAAACATTTTAGATATCTAGTAAAATAGACAATCTAAACATCTTAGATCTCTGGTCAAATACACAATCTTAACATTTTAGATCTTTGGTAAAATACACAATCTAAGCATCTTAGATCTCTGGTAAAATACACAATCTAAGCATCGTATTTCTCTGGTAAAATACACAATCTAAACATTTTAGATCTGTAGTAAAATACACAATCTAAAGATCATAGATCTGTGGTAAAATACACAATCTAAGCATCTTAGATCTCTGGTAAAATACACAATCTAAGCATCTTAGATCTCTGGTAGAATACACAATCTAAACATTTTAGATCTCTACTAAAATACACAATCTAAACATCCTATTTCTCTGGAAAAATAGACAATCTAAGCATTATAGATGTCTGGTAAAATACACAAATCTAAGCATCTTTTCTCTCTGGTAAAATACAAAATCTTAACATTTTAGATCTCTAGAAAAATAGACAATCTAAACATCTTAGATCTCTGGTAAAATACAAAATCTAAGCATCTTAGATCTCTAGTAAAATACACAATCTAAACATTTTAGATTTTTGGTAAAATACACAATCTAAGCATCTTAGATCTCTGGTAAAATACACAATCTAAGCATCATAGATCTCTGGTAAAATACACAATCTAAACATTTTAGATCTCTGGTAAAATACACAATCTAAACATTTTAGATCTCTAGTAAAATAGACAATCTAAACATCTTAGATCTCTGGTAAAATACAAAATCTAAGCATCTTAGATCTCTAGTAAAATACACAATCTAAGCATCTTATTTCTCTGGTAAAATACACAATCTAAACATCATTGATGTCTGGTAAAATACACAATCTAAACATCATAGATCTGTGGTAAAATATACAATCTAAACATCTTATTTCTCTAGTAAAATACACTATCCAAACATTTAGATCTCTGTAAAAATACACAATCTAAGTATCTTATTTCTCTAGTAAAATACACAATCTAAACATCATAGATCTCTGATAAAATACATAATCTAAGCATTATAGATGTTTGGTAAAATACACAATCTAAACATTTTAGATCTCTGGTAAAATACACAATCTAAGCATCATAGATCTCTGGTAAAATACACAATCTAAACATCATAGATCTCTGGTAAAATACACAATCTAAGCATCATAGATCTCTGGTAAAATACACAATCTAAACATCATAGATCTGGGGTAAAATACACAATCTAAGCATATTTTGTAAACTACCTAATGTAAGAACGTTTCATTTTTTTTCAAAAATTGTGTTTTCGTCTTAAGAGGGTAAGTTTTCCCCCAATCATTTAAATACTCCAAGCACTGTGATAGCAATTGTTTGAATGTTTGTACGTTAGTTTGAGTCTCAGTATGACAATTCAAAGTCCTCGTATGATATTTTTTCTATATCTTTTGTTTTACATTACATTACAAAATCTATTATATTAGTCGAATTGAGGGGTTCTTGGCACACGGCTAGAAGACGGCTTAACCTATAATTATGACATTTTCCCTAAACCTACATCTTACTAAATACTAGGTTTACCTGGTCCTTTTGTATTGATTTATTTTTTCATAAATTTTTTATAATTAAAAATAAAAAAATAGTTCGCTTTTGGATTTCCTGATCATCTTTTATAATAACTAGATCTAGGCTTGGTTAGATCTATTTGTTGTCCATCGTCAAGCTAAGTTTTTAAGAAGTCAATATCGTCATAGACTACCGAATGTTCTAATGGCATTGCTATCAGTTTGTCAGTTCCAAGCACTGCCTCTACCGCTGGACTTAAGCACTCTATCTAAATCTAAAATCTCGGCTTACTTGAGCAGTCTATCTAGATCTACAATCTAGGCCTAACTAATGAAAAGGTTTTTATAGATCTAGATTCTAGATTCAATATCAAATTCAGCACCTTCAGTTTGTCATTGCTACCAGTTCCACCGCACTACCACTAGCCTAGCTTTATATCTACCGCTTGACATGAGCAAACGCCAGCTCCTAGGCTAGAAGTTGATATGAATTTTGTGCTAGGTCGGCCAAAAGTCGGGAAACAAATTTTAAAAAAGATCGAAATGCTTAAAAATGTCATGATGTGTTGGAAAAACTACAGAAAATTTCAATACGAGGAAATGACATCAAAAATACAAGGGGATGTAACTTGCTACCAGTTCATATGAACAGGGAACCCAGATTGTATATTAATTATTATATGCCGAGAGATGAACCTTAGGAAATGAGTTATCAGCGATTTTTCAATTTGTTCTTTTTCTTACCTGTTTGTTGTTGTTGTTATATATAAAAAGGAAGTGTTAACTTTGAATTACTAGAGAAAGTAAAAAGGAAAAATTAACTCTGATGTAATAGAGGAGTAAAAAGGAAGAGTTAACTCTGGTGTAATAGAGGAGTAAAAAGAAAGAGCTAACTCTTATGTAATAGAGGAGTAAAAAGAAAGAGCTAACTCTTATGTAATAGAGGAGTAAAAAGAAAGAGTTAAGTCTGATTTCATAAAATGGACCAGCTGGCAAGGCAAATAATATTACACTTTGCTACAATGTGGGGAGGATGGCTTAGATATAGACCCATGCATAACAAGAAGAATATTAAACTTTGTCAGAAAGTTTGATATAGACACACACATAACCAGAAGAATATTAAACTTTGTCAGAAAGTTTGATATAGACACATGCATAACAAGAAGAATATTAAACTTTGTCAGAAAGTTTGATATAGACACATGCATAACAAGAAGAATATTAAACTTTGTCAGAAAGTTTGATATAGACACATGCATAACAAGAAGAATATTAAACTTTGTCAGAAAGTTTGATATAGACACATGCATAACAAGAAGAATATTAAACTTTGTCAGAAAGTTTAGATAATTATAGGCCAATGCATACAGACACGAATATTAAAACTGTTGTACTTAAAAGTGCAGCTGCCCCCTTTGGTATTGGCTCTGGAATATTAAAACTTTTGTACTAAAAGTGTAGCTGCCCCCTTTGGTATCGGCTCTGGGTGAAAAAACCAAAAGCTTCCTCTGTTGACAATACTGTGTAACACTCTTGCATCTTGAGTGGTAAATTAATGGTGTGCAGAACCGAAGCTTTTAGTCCCAAAACAAATTGAAGAGTGCATTTCATTATATCATGGCACAAGTTTGAATTTGAATTGATTTAATTCGCATTACATCACCTTTCAATGTTTCTTCTGTGTAAGTTGTGACATTAACTGGTCTTACAAATTGTATTTCATTTTGTACATGCCAAGAATATTTTTGTTTGTTTGTCTCAAGTCTAATGGGACTTGCATTACTGCCTTGATTGATCCATCTTTCTTTTGTCTTATGTTACCTTTGGCATTATATTGATGTTGTAATTGTTTACTGCTGAGATTTGTAGTCATTGAGTATAATGTAAGGGCATATATTACAATTTGTTCACATATTTACTTCAGCAATCAGATTCTGTTTAGAGAAAGAGAAACACACTGTTTTAAATGTCACTCGTAGCACTTCAGCTGCCGCGAAGAGAGGCCGCCATTTTTGTGAGCGATCTAGTGTTATTAACAGAAATCTATTGTAAAATCTTCCAAAAGTGCTGAAGTGCTACGAGTGACATTTAAAACAGTGTGTTTCTCTTTCTCTAAACAGAATCTGATTGCTGAAGTAAATATGTGAACAAATTGTAATATATGCCCTTACATTATACTCAATGACCACGAATCTCAGCAGTAAACAATTACAACATCAATATAATGGCAAAGGTAACATAAGACAAAAGGCAAAGCAAAAGAAAGATGGATCAATCAAGGCAGTAGTGCAAGTCCCAATAGACTTGAGACAAACAAACAAAAATATTCTTGGCATGTACAAAATGAAATACAATTTGTAAGACCAGTTAATCTCACAACTTGCACAGAAGAAACATTGAAAGGTGATGTAATGCGAATTAAAGCAATTCAAATTCAAACTTGTGCCGTGAGATAATGAAATGCACTCTTCAATTTGTTTTGGGACTAAAAGCTTCGGTTCTGCACACCATTAATTTACCACTCAAGATGCAAGAGTGTTACACAGTATTGTCAACAGAGGAAGCTTTTGGTTTTTTCGCCCAGAGCCGATACCAAAGGGGGCAGCTACACTTTTAGTACAAAAGTTTTAATATTCCAGAGCCAATACCAAAGGGGGCAGCTGCACTTTTAAGTACAACAGTTTTAATATTCGTGTCTGTATGCATTGGCCTATAATTATCTAAACTTTCTGACAAAGTTTAATATTCTTCTTGTTATGAGCGTGTCTATATCAAACTTTCTGACAAAGTTTAATATTCTTCTGGTTATGCGTGTGTCTATATCAAACTTTCTGACAAAGTTTAATATTCTTCTGGTTATGCGTGTGTCTATATCAAACTTTCTGACAAAGTTTAATATTCTTCTGGTTATGCGTGTGTCTATATCAAACTTTCTGATATAATGTTACAAAACAATGTTACACGATGAGCGCATCTATGTATCTAATCATTGTTTTGTAACATTATACTATAGGCATAGACCCGCTAGGCCTAGCTTTGCGCATTGTGCCTTGAGCCCCCCTTTCCTCGCTCTAGTAACATTAAGTTCCGCCGTGCTGTGACGTCACTGAGCGATCTAGTGCTAGTCGTAGAAATCTGTGGATTTTACACAATTATGACTTTGTCGATTCTTGCAATCATTAATGAACGTGTACAAAATGTTCTAGTTACATTTTGAAAAGTCACACTTATGTGGCAATCCTCTGGGCTTGTTGGAAATTAGAATTGATTTGGCTCAAGATATTAAAGGACAACTTTAACTTTTTGGAAAAGCAGATAATTATAATTTCCAGGCTCTGAATACAACCCAGTTTGTTTGAAAATGCAGCAAAAATTGCTGTCCACTTTGGCGTTGTTGCGGTTACACACATATAGCGAAATCTCAAAAGAAATTCAAAAAGCGCATTGCAATTGGAGAGGAGAAAAAGGAAAGCTGCCCACCACCCTTTGCAAAGTGCCATTTCATTTTTTGCAAAGGCAATATTGACACTCGAATACAACCCACTTAAATATGTTGCCTTTTTCCATTTTAGGTGCGTTTTATTTTCTTAAAAAAAGATCAGACATTCTGGGCTTTCATTTTGTGTTTTATAGAATATGTGTGTGTTCTGCAAGTGTGTTCGCATCTTTATTAAGTCTCTGTGTGTTCATCAAGTGTGTTCGTATCTTTATTAAATCTCTGTGTGTTCTGCAAGTGTGTTCGTATCTTTATTAAGTCTCTGTGTGTTCTGCAAGTGTGTTCGTATCTTTATTAAGTCTCTGTGTGTTCTGCAAGTGTGTTCGTATCTTTATTAAGTCTCTGTGTGTTCATCAAATGTGTGTGTGTGTTAGCGTGTGTGTATGTGTGTGGGTGTGTGTTAAGCATATCTGTGTCTGTTAGCAAGTATGTGTGTGTGTTTAGGAAGTCGGTGTGTTTTTACAATGTGTGTGTGTGTGTGTTGGGGTGGGGGTCTTTTTAAATAAAAACCTGTTATTAGTTATACTCACCTTGTAATATGGAAAAAATAGGATTGTAGTTTGTCTTATCCTTCCTTATTCATCCAGACTGTGAGTCATCTATAAAATAAAAATATAGTTTAAAAAGTTGTTTAAAATAAGTATATATATATATACAACAGGTTAAAAACAGACTGTACATTGCTTCAGATTTTGTTTAATATTTCAATTTCCTTGAGATAACAAAGTATCTTCTTGGGATCTATTTCTCTGAACAGTTGTCCCATGTCATTTGCGACATAGTGTTTTTTCCTGATATCAGCAAAATCTGCGCATTCAATTAAAATATGCCGGACAGTGTAAGGGCTGTCACAAGCATAGCAAAAAGGAGCATCCTCATTTTTTAATAAATAGACATGTGTGAGCCAAGTATGGCCGATGCGTAATCTGCTCATAACTGTTTCGTGTTTCCTATTTGGATTTGTTCTGTTAGGAAGGTTTTCCTTTAGGTTCGGCAGAAAACGGTGCAATTTGTTATCTACCTGTGTGTTCCAATGTTTTTGCCATAGGTTATTGATGTAGTTATTGATAGTGGGTTTTATGTCTGCCCAGTCTAGACGGTGCTCCTTAGTTTCACGTCTAGAAAGGGCATCCTTGGCATGTTGGTCACAGTTTCATTCCCCTTAATGCCCACATGGGCAGGGGTCCATATGAAAGTTATCGATACTCTTTGTGGAAGGGTTCGAATAATGTTAAAAATTCTTCTTACATTCTTGTTCTTGAAATGTCTATTCTCCAGAGCCTGCAAAGCAGATAGGCTATCTACAAAAACAGCAAAATGTCGTTTCCTTCTTGACAGTTTGCTTTTTACCATTTTCATGGCCATTAAAATTGCTTCCAGCTCGGCACTATAGACAGATGAATAGTCTCTAAGGCGTGCCGAGACAGAATCTCCAGGGTCGTCCGGCAGAAAAAAGGCTGCTGCCACTTTGTGGTCTTGTTTAGAACCATCAGTATAGATCTCGTAGTGCTCGTTGTATTGTTCTTTAAGGTTTAGAAATTCTTTTTGTAAGACAAGTGCGTTGGTGTTTCCTTTCTCAAACTCGGTGAGAGAGGTATCAAACTTTACATTGTACTGCTCCCATGGGGGAGGTTTTCTCACTTTTATATTGTCTATGTTTTCATATTTTCAAAAATACAGTACCAAGGATGGAATTTTTTTTTTTTAAAGCACACAAAAGCCACATATAATTTTTTTTTAAACACAAAAAGAATTGTGAGTAGTTGCAGTAGAATCTCTTTACTGGCCAAACATATCTTTTAGTGCATGATCAATTCAACCGGCACTGCCACTGTGCCAGTAATTCAACCGGCACTGCCACTGTGCCAGTAATTCAACCGGCACTGCCACTGTGCCAGTAATTCAACCGGCACTGCCACTGTGCCAGTAATTCAACCGGCACTGCCACTGTGCCAGTAATTCAACCGGCACTGCCACTGTGCCAGTAATTCAACCGGCACTGCCACTGTGCCAGTAATTCAACCGGCACTGCCACTGTGCCAGTAATTCAACCGGCACTGCCACTGTGCCAGTAATTCAACCGGCACTGCCACTGTGCCAGTAATTCAACCGGCACTGCCACTGTGCCAGTAATTCAACCGGCACTGCCACTGTGCCAGTAATTCAACCGGCACTGCCACTGTGCCAGTAATTCAACCGGCACTGCCACTGTGCCAGTAATTCAACCGGCACTGCCACTGTGCCAGTAATTCAACCGGCACTGCCACTGTGCCAGTAATTCAACCGGCACTGCCACTGTGCCAGTAATTCAACCGGCACTGCCACTGTGCCAGTAATTCAACCGGCACTGCCACTGTGCCAGTAATTCAACCGGCACTGCCACTGTGCCAGTAATTCAACCGGCACTGCCACTGTGCCAGTAATTCAACCGGCACTGCCACTGTGCCAGTAATTCAACCGGCACTGCCACTGTGCCAGTAATTCAACCTGCACTCTCACTGTGCCAGTAATTCAACCTGCACTGCCACTGTGCCAGTAATTCAACCTGCACTGCCACTGTGCCAGTGGTTCAACCTGCACTGCCACTGTGCCAGTAATTCAACCTGCACTGCCACTGTGCCAGTAATTCAACCTGCACTCCCACTGTGCCAGTAATTCAACCTGCACTCTCACTGTGCCAGTAATTCAACCTGCACTCCCACTGTGCCAGTAATTCAACCTGCACTGCCACTGTGCCAGTGATTCAACCTGCACTGCCACTGTGCCAATGGTTCAACCTGCACTGCCACTGTGCCAATGGTTCAACCTGCACTGCCACTGTGCCAGTAATTCAACCTGCACTGCCACTGTGCCAGTAATTCAACCTGCACTGCCACTGTGCCAGTAATTCAACCTGCACTGCCACTGTGCCAGTGCCCTCTGCTAGGATAAGCCTCGACCTTCATACATTCGAGAGATCGTTAAATGATTCTACGACTAGAACGCCAACCATACTAGGGAACCAATACAGATCGCAACATTTGATCATGCTACTGATACCGTCCATCGTTTGTAACTAAGAACAATTAGAGGGAACAGTACGAATCGCAGCTTAATCGTAAGGATGTATCGACGAAGGAATGAATGGTCTAACGTCTCGAACCTTTACCAGCTTGATCGTAAGGGATGTATCGACTCTTCATACCTTATCGAACCTTACTCTCTTAAGCTACGAACCAACGTTGTACGGATGTTACGACCAGACTAGTCACCCAATACGCTGACCTTTCTCGACTCTTCTCGTTCGATTTGTTCGTGCTTACCTTTCGACGGTCTTGCCTGGACTAGTACGACGAACGAACAGTCTAGAGAGAAGAGTCGAGGAGGTTAGGAATCTAGGTCGACCTAACTTTGACGTCTATATAACTGTACCGCCTGACATCCCTTAGATCAGTAGCAGCTCCAGCCTTCGTACTGAAAGGGTCAAACCTTTGTTCGTCTTGTCTCTCCAGCCATCCGTTCCAGCCTTCGCATGAACGCAACTTGATTCTACGTCGTCACGAAAGCTTCGACATTCTAGGAACGGGTCTACGTTCGCGGTATAGCCTTGCGTGCTTCCATCGTCTACATCGTAGGATAAGCCTTGATCGATACGATCGTAGGAGTCGTACCGTCCGATAGGAACAGCTTTGACAACGAGGAAGGAACTTCGATAGCACTCTAGATCAAAGAAGGATTCTCGTAACGACATCTTAACTATCTTACGACTAGCAAGAATCGTAACATCATAGCATGGATGCTGAGAACGCTCTTACTTTCCTGAACTTCAGCTTCGAATGTACCGTACTAATCTCAGCATTTGTGGAACTATCCTGGATCGCATAAAGATTGTACGGATGCTTCGACCGATCAACGTCTAATACTAAGGACAAAGAGAGAATGTCGTACGGTCCGTCGTTTGGTCGTACGATGCCTTGACAGTGCATAGAAGCACTAGACCCTTCGTATAGTGTACAATCAATTCTCGAGCTTCGTCTAGGATAAGTTTCGACCTTCGCGCCTTCGAGGAATAGTAAGATGATTCTACGACCAGTACGGACTGCCATACTAAGGAGCCGTACGTATCGCAGCTCGTACAGGAGAACGTCTCGACCGTTACGACTAGTACGATCCTATTGCACTGTTTAGTACAAGACGTTCGTATACTACACAATCGATTCTCGAGCCTTCTGCTAGGATAAACCTCGACCTTCATACATTCGAGAGATCGTTAAATGATTCCACGACTAGAACGCCAACCATACTAGGGAACCCATACAGATCGCAACATTTGATCATGCTACTGATACCAACGTTGTACGGATGTTACGACCAGACAAGACCTAGGAACCTTCGTACCGATTGCAACTTTTATGAAGCCTGCTGAATCTCATCTCGAATAGATGAATGATGATGCTGAAGAGAAAGCTGAGAGGCCTGTCGAGATTGATGATTGTCACCTCGAATAGATGAATGATAATGCCGTTGAGATGGCTGACAATCCTGTCGAGAAGATACATCATCATGTCGAGAAGATAAATCATCATCATCATCATCATTATGCCGACAAGATATAAGATGACAAACCCCTGTCGAGAAGGGGTGCTGACCTGCCGAAAAGATACATCATAACCCTTATCGATAAGGCTGATCTGTTTCTTGAATAGAGGAATGATGATGCTGTCGAGATTGCTGATCTGTCTGTCGATAAGGATGATCATCATGTCGACAAAGATGAAGAAGATAACGCTTGTCGAGAAAAGATGATCATCATGTCGACATGTGTAGAAGATTACATGATCATTTTTTGTCGAGACTGCGGATCATCATTTCTCGAAAAGAAATGAACATATCTTGAGCGAGAAGGATGATTCGCGCTCTCGACAAGATACATCATCACCTTTTTTTATTTGTTGTTGAGAAGGATGATCAGCCTGTCGAAGAGATGAATGATGTGCATGTTGATGATGTTGATGAGATGACAAACCTTCATTTCGAATTTAGAAGGATGACCAATCTTGTCGAGGATGTCGATCTTCATGTTCAAAGATATGAACGATTACCTTGTCGAGATTATGATGATGATCGACATTTCCCTTGTCGAAAAAAATATATAACTTGAAGAACATAATTGGAGTGAAAAAAAAAGGCCACTAAAAAATGATCAACAAAACGCACAAAAATGAGTTGTTTTTTTGTTTACAATGAATGGTGTATTGTCTTAGTCCTTGTTGTTTACTTGAACCTTGTTGTTGTTGTTGTTGTTGTTGTTGTTGTTGTTGAAGAGTATCGTCATTTTTTGGGGGGTTGTTGTTGTTGTTTGTTGAAGAGTATCGTCATTTTTTGGGGGGATTTACAATCTATTGGTTACCAAAACCCATTTCTAACCCCCCCCCTCCTTATTTTTCTTTTTGTGTGTATTTGAGACACGTTACATTTACTTTACTCATCTTTAGATTATCTCTCCTTGGTACGATAATAATTATCGTCATCGACCAAAGATTTTTTTTTTTCCACAAGGTCATCCGCATGCACGTGTATTTTATATAGAGTTCAAATTAAGACCCCCCCCCCCCTATATTTTTGAAAAAGAGATAAGGAAAAAAAAAGTAAATGACGATGACACACAAACCACACACCCCCCCAACACAAACCTACCATCCTCCTCCCTCCCTCCTCCTCTAACCCCCCCAAAAAAAAAAGAAACCCTCCTCCCAAAAAAAAGTGGAAAGTGCCTTCATCATCTCCGCCGTCACCGTTAACAATATCAACGACAACATCTGCGACGGCAATGAAAACGGCGAAAACGGCGATAATAACAACAACTACAACAGCGAAATATAAGAACGCAGTCAATACTATTAAAATTACGATCAAAAGGCTTTAGCTATGTATATCTATAATAT
>RQTK01000115.1:612396-695400 GCA_003991915.1 Elysia chlorotica | reverse complement strand
TTTCTCCTTCCCCCCCCCCCCCCCCCCCCCCCCCCCCGGCTGATTTCACCCTCTGCAAAAAAATAGAGATACATCTTCGGACTTGTCGAGAAGTGCCCTGACATGCCCATCGAGTCTGCCGATTCCACCCCCCCCCCCCCCCCCCCCCGCCTCGGCGGGGGGGGAGGTGGGTCGAGTGGTGGCTGTCTGGACGAGGGGATGATGATGGCTGTCGAGATGGTTGATTTGGCTGTGTCTCGTACAGGAATGATGATGCTGTCGAGATGGTTGATTTGGCTGTGTCTCGTACAGGAATGATGATGCTGTCGAGATGGTTGATTTGGCTGTGTCATCGTGATGGGATGGGAGGGAATGATGATGCTGTCGAGATGGTTGATTTGGCTGTGTCTCGTACAGGAATGATGATGCTGTCGATATTTGCTGATTCTTACCTCAATTAGACGAATGATGAAGCTATCGAGAGGGCTGACCTGCCCATCGAGACTGCGGATTCTAAACCTCTCTCGAATAGAGGGATTGTTTTTGATGATGTTGTCGAAATGGTTGCCCCGTTCCTTTTTGAGGGCGGATTCGGCAACATCGACAGCTTTATCTTTCCCTTGTTCTACGAGACTGGACGCCTTTCGACAGCATCATCATTCGACCTCTTGGAGGGATTAGATTCAGCATTGTCGATGGGTTTGTCCTGCGTCTCGACTGGGTAATTCAGGTTTTATTCAGTTTTAATTCTCAGGTTTTATTCAGGTTTTATTCAGGTTTTATTCAGGTTTTATTCAGGTTTTATTCAGCGATACGAGTGCTGTACTCGATCAGCAAGACAGCCAGAAACCGTCTCAACAGCTTCATCTTTCCCTTAGTCGGAAATAGATTCAGCAGTATCGATGGACGCGTCCTGCGTCTCGCCATCAGCATCATCAGGTTTTTGGTTCAAGTTTTTTTTTTTTGGTTCAGGTTGTTTTTTTGGTTCAGGTTTTTTGGTTCAACATCAATACGATTGATGTACTCGATCAGCAAGACAGCTGCCATCTCGACAGCTTCATCGCTCACTCTTCGATGGAGTTAGATTCAGCTGTATCGACGGACAGGTCAGGTCAGGGCTTCTTGATAGTAGCAATCATCATCATCATCATCATCATCATCATCTACACGCTTTTCGAGATTTTATAAATTAGCCACTCTCGATAAGATTCACCGTTCTACACTCATCAAGATAGGCTGATTCGACAGTCTCAATAGCTTCATCGTTGCTCTGTTCGAGAAGCAGTGCAACCATCTCAACAGCTTTATCTTTTCTCTATTCGAGAAATTAAGATTTAGCGGTATCGATGGGCGGGTCAGGATTCTCGACAGTATCTCTATCGGTATTATCATAATCAAAACTTTCATCATTACTCTGTTCGAGAAGCGAGGTAACCATCTCAACAGCTTCATCTTCATTAACCTCTGTATTCGAGATTTTAGATTCAGCTGTCTCGATGGGCATGCCAGGTATCTCGATATCTTCATCATTCCTCTATTCGAGGAAAAAATCAGCAACAAAATATAGAGAGAATCATCATTCCTGCGTTAAGTTTTTTTTCAATTCTACATGGAGATAGCGGTTATGATGCGGCCCCAATAATAGGGGGACCGCAGTAAAAAATTGGAGGCTGTGAAACGGAAAAAAAAAATCCACTAGGAGATTTTTGAGTTGATGATAACAGTGCAGCCCTTCGTCCAAAGGTCAACTGAATCTGAGAGTTCTCTGTAGGGTTTAACGTCTCCTAGGTTCCTCCTATACGGCGACGGGCCCCGTCTGACAATTTTATGTGCTGCCACACACGAGACAGGGTGGGGTTACCATGACTCTTGTCTCAGCCGGTCACATTATACTGACACCGACCCAACCAGTGAGGATTGCAACAGCCAGGATTCGAACTCGGGACCTTTTGCGTCGGAAGCCGATGTTCAACCACTGGGCCACCGCGCGTGACGTTTCGTTGCGAAGGAGCAGACGCTAACCAGTCTAAAAAACAAGCCCCTGACTTACATTTGTTTGGGTCAAAGCAAGATCAAAAACTGGAAACCACAAATGTAAACAAAAAAAAAAATCATAAACGCATCAAAATAAATAAAGTAAAAGAAAAAGACTTAAAGACAAGTAAAATGAACGTCACCAACGTGCCTACTCTTATGATAAACAAATATAATATTTTAATAAAACTTTCTTTACAGTTTGATGCGGTTTATGCTGCTGTTGAGGATACAAATGCTGTTGCTACCATGCTGTTGAGGACATTAAACGCTGATGATGATGTTGAGGATATTAATGCTGTTGCTACCATTGATGATAACGACACCGTTGATGCCGTTGATGATTTTGATGTTGTTGATGCCGTTGATGATATCATTGCCGTTGGTCACGATGATGGTTGCGATATCCATCGTATTATAATACGAATATGTGTAAGTTGCTGTACTTTATGCAGTTGATGTACCGGTAGTTGATGAGAGTTAGTCTGTTGAGCGCCTAAGTGCTATAGTTGGAGAGTGGTGGTGGTGATAGTGGTGATGATGAAGAAAAGTAGGTTTCTTTTTTTTTTTTTGCATGCAGACTCCCTTAAAGCCAAAATACACCAAAAAAAACCATTTAAAAAGACGGCTTTTAAACACACGAACGAACGAACGAACAAAACGAGCAAACCAGTAAAAAAAAAAAAAAAAAAACCAGCACACAAACGGAACAGAAAAAAAAAACAAATTAAAAAAAAATAAGATGAAGAAAAAAAAACAACACAAGTCCGTATTCATTTTTTTCCGATTTCGTTTTTTTTTAATGTTCTCGCATTTCTTTATTTTTTGGTTGTTATTCTCAATAAAAAGTAAATACGTACTTTTTATATATATATTATATATATATATATTAGATATATAATTATAAAATACAAATATGTAATTGTATATGTATATGTATATATATGCTTATTAAGGCATCTCGTGCTTTTTTTTTACTTTAGTCAAACAATTCAGTAATTTTTTTTTTTAAACCCAACAAAAAAAGCAGCAAATTTACACACAATTGCGCGCATCATATTTTGTTATAAATAAAATTACAATACATACATACATACATACATACATTCATACATACATTTATACATACATTCATACATACATTCATACATATATTCATACATACATCATACATATATTCATACATACATTTATACATACATTCATACATACATACATACATACATTCATACATACATCATACATATATTCATACATACATTCATAATACTTTTTTTTTTGTTTTTCAGACGCTGTCATACGTTGCACTGCCAAATCTGACTACCGAATTCCATAATTTTTTTTTATTTAGCTTTCGGTTATGTGTACAATGTTCTTTTTTGCACACCTGGGCTCATTTTCTATCTGTATTCGCTATTTAGCTTTTGACCAATTCAATATAATGTTCTTTCTTAATTCATTCATTCATTCATTCATTCATTCATATTCTTCTATCTTATTACTTTTTTTCGAGTTATATAGATATAATTCTTTCCTTTTATTATTAATATACAAAAAATATCTCTTTTATTAAATCATTAT
Source organism: Elysia chlorotica (assembly GCA_003991915.1). Classification (NCBI taxonomy): domain Eukaryota; kingdom Metazoa; phylum Mollusca; class Gastropoda; family Plakobranchidae; genus Elysia; species Elysia chlorotica. The sequence goes on along the minus strand of RQTK01000115.1, from coordinate 691,806 downwards.
TGAATACGTAAATTATAAATTTCTCATGTAATAGTAATAAATATTAAACTTCAATAAAGTGTAATGTTAAAAAATGTGTGATTAAAAATATAATATAACAATGAAAATATTCTCCTCCTATCGTACTCTTTTCTTTTAACATCAAAATTTGGGATAACAATATTTCAAGCAAGTGCGATACAGAAAAAAAAAAAAAGTTAATTAACAATAGTAGACCCATTCCATAAAAGATAAAAAAAACATTAAACGTAAATTGCATAATAGTACTGGCTGTGATATTTTGACAAGGCTCTGAGATTAATTTTAATATTTAAAAAATAAGTTAATAAATCATTCTATCAGACACCAAAAAAAGTAAACCGAGGTCAAACCCTGTTGCTTTATAAAAGTTTATAGCGACCTTAGTAAAACTTTTGAAAATAATTAAACTACAAAATATTTTACCACGACAACGATGTTTTATAATTTAACGTTTGACAGCATGATTTATTTATGAAGTAGTTTTTTAAAATGGTAGTGCTTCCGTGGGTACACGTGTACCCACCGAAGCGCTTGCTTCGGTAGGTACACTAAACTTAGCCTGTAGATTAGATCTACAGCATTTAGCCGTTACGATTATTGCCGCCGGTTAGGACGCTTCCCAAATACATGAATTGCTTTTCATGAGGCAGAGAGATTGTATGTTCTACCACAAATTGCGCTTTTAAATGTGGTGTTTTAAACATAATATTATTTCTAGTTGATAAGTTTACCTTACTTTTAATGTCGTGAAAATAACAAATAAAGCAAATTAAATTTTTAAAAAAATGTAAAAACATATAGATGTATTTTCCCCTTCAATATAAATAATAAAGAAACTGTATGCATAATTGTTTACTGAAACACGAGTCTTGCGTTGAAGAACTCAACTAGTTTTGTCTTTGGAAACTTTACTAGATCTCCATACTAAATTTACTAGTTACGGTACTAAAATTAAATAAAAATTACATTTAATGTACTGCCAGAGAGTGTAAAAAAAACAAAGGTCTCACTGCGAGGATTTGGCGTATGTCTATGGCAGTTGGCACATGATAATTAAGGCATATGCTTCCTGCTTTAAACTTTTTGTAAACACTCAGTCCGAACCTTGTTCAACCACTTTATATAAATAAAAAAAGAGTAAGAACGCGTAACGTTAGCTCCACATATAAAAAACCATATGAATGAGTGAGCCTTTTGTGAAAAGTCTCACTACTAAATCTATAATATCTGATAGTATTACTACTTCTACTACGGTGTAGTTGTTTTACTACCATTGCTACTTCTATTACAGCTGTACGACGACAACTAGTAGTACTACTACTACCACCACCAGGCAAATAACCTTCCACTGTCGTATAATGCGTCGACCATGTCTCCCTTTCGACTAAACTGAATTGAAAAACATTTTATGAAACACGTACTTCCACTTAATGGTGGTCTCCGCCTAGGAAATTGCCCTTCTGGAGCTTGTGAGTCGATACACAAGCATCATGCGCCGAAAAAATTCAGTGCATGTAAATGTAACGTACATCATCCACATGTAAACATTCGTTGAGTTCTACATTCCTAGGTACAAAGAATTGGCAATTCAGAGCATTAAATATTTAAACAATGAAAAACGGGCACTCATATTAGTTGTGAGAATGCTAACGATTGTAAACAAAGGCAATCGTTGAATGAAGATTACTTCCACTTAATGGTGGTCTCCGCCTAGGAAATTGCCCTTCTGGAGCTTGTGAGTCGATACACACGCATCATGCGCCGAAAAAATTCAGTGCATGTAAATGTAACGTACATCATCCACATGTAAACATTCGTTGAATTCTACATTCCTAGGTACAAAGAATTGGCAATTCAGAGCATTAAATATTTAAACAATGAAAAACGGGCACTCATATTAGTTGTGAGAATGCTAACGATTGTAAACAAAGGCAATCGTTGAATGAAGAAGTTAAAACTCTCTCCTCGTTTAAAGTCCTTACTTTGCCAACGGACATGGGCTCTCAAGAAGGTTTATCTAACTCTAGTCTAAGGGATATTTACTTTACCTACGCAAATTTCATTTTGTTTGTGTATCACCTCAACCAGTATAAAAAAAAACAATATCCAGAGCAGACATTAAACCCTATCATTATAGGCAAATCACAATACACTTTGATCACTTGTTCCAGTATGACTAAGTGAGAGAGAGAGAGAGAGAGAGAGAGAGAGAGAGAGAGAGAGAGAGAGAGAGAGAGAGAGACAGAGAAAGATTGGAATTGCTTTTATCACATGTATGTTTATTTTATCAATGCACAACATATGACAGAACTGTTTCATTGTAACAGAATGCTTTATACGTTATAGACGGGAAATCATTATTAAAGCAAAGTGTACATTACATGTATGTATAGGCCTATTACGAACTGAAAAAGGATAAAATATCCATACAGAGTGACAGACAGAGACAAAATCAAATATAGAGAGGCAAAGATTTTCACTTAATGACTTATCAAGGGGAACCAACTGAAACTTTAGTGAAGTCTGTACGGAGTATTAATATCCACTGGTAGTGGCATATTGCCTCTTAAAAGACATTTTCTGCTGAATGGCTTGTATATAAATAATAACATGCTTTCATCTAGTCACAGATCTTCTACACCTATTTTGGTGTCTGTTTTATTAATGTGAAAAATATATATAGGAAATTTTATGTTTTAGAAAACTTAGTCACTAAATTTTCATTCAAAATTGCAAAAAGTTGAAAAAAATAATCGCATCTTTCGGCAGGTACATGTTCCACATAGCACTCTACCTTAAATAGCACTCTACCTTAAATAAAAAGTTTTGAACGTTCTTCGCACAAAAAGGTTCAGATTTAGTGATACTTCGTTTGGAACAGGCTCCATGTTGCTATTGAACTTGCACCGCTCAGCTTAAAAAACGGATACGTCGAAGAGCAGAGGTCCAAGAAAGAAAGTAGAATTAAGCTTAGCGCCTGCACTCCTGCAGCCCTACACATTCTAAAAAAAAACTTTGCTGCGATTGGATTGCTTTAAATAGTAACAACGAGAATTTTGATGACGTTTTACGCAAGCGCTTCGGTAGGTACACGTGTACCCACGGAAGCATAACCTTTTAAAATACTAAAAATTTAAAAATTCTAGATTATAGCGACCTCATTAAAACTTCTAAAAAACACATTAAATTTAAAAGAATTATTTATGAAGACGAAGGGATTTGTATAGTAGTTTTATTTTCCGCGTCTGTCAGAATGATTTATTACTTTGTTTATAACACACTAAGATGAACCCACTCAAACATAACAGCGACCTAGTACGCTTTTGGTCTTATCGTGACATGTAGTGCCAGTCAGATAAAAAATAATTATTATAAATTAAAGTGGGCGACTAGGTCGAGTGGCTTATCTTTTTTGTGCGTACGTGTCTAGTTTCTCTTCCTGACACAGCTGGTAGCGCGGTTTTCAGGCGGCTTGAGATAAGTGGTGTTGTTTTACAAACCATTACCCCGTGACATATTAATGAGCTGATTTAAGAGGCAATTACCCTACTTAACCATCCATTGAACACTCTGTTCACTTATGTCGCCTAAATCGTTAAACAGCAATTAGGCGTACCATGTGGCGAGGTCACACTGATTATAAGATTCTTATCTTATAAGTAGTTTAGAAAGTGGGGGGGGGGTTAACTGTACTACTGTCAGGCGCCGATCTTCTCACCGTTATTACTCTCACACGATCAGACACTCTATTTCGTATTTTGTTGTGCAAGGCACAGACAGACATGCACACACACACACACACACACACATCCCCGTTAGGCGTCGCAAATTACATTTACTCAAAGATATTACATAATGTACACGATCTTTTGCCCACTTTTTTAATTCTCGGGCTAAATTATTTAAATTCTCTTCACAGCTATCACTTCTCAATAATATATCTTGCTTATATATTCGTTATCGTCATCGGGGTTTGGATCTGATATCACAAACGCATTATTGCCATTGTGTGGCGCTATAGTGTTGCAAATCAAGCCAAACTGATGCCACCTTTTGTGTCCCATATGGACATCTAGATTTTCGATCATTTTCGTACATTTACAATCTTTTCGGCGACACCCGATTTGTGGCATTCCCCGCTAAATTGCCGATGGGAGACATGCCTCTGATTTACTAAACAAACCTATCTGTCGTTCCGAAGTGACACTACATCGAAGGCGAATCTAGATCTAGATCTAGACTGTAGCTTTATATTCTAAATTTAGTTGCTGTCCAAGGGTATAGATCTAGATCTAATTCTGTGATATAATAATTATAGGAACGAACTGGATCTAGTGGCAGACCGTCTGGTTATCAGTAGGTGCCTTGTCCCATAGTGGTTGTTCAGTCAATGAGAATGGTGTTAGTTGCAATTGCTTTGGGCATGCTAGAAAGCTTACATTCTTTAGTCAACCGTCTGGAAAATAATTATTATGTTTAGATAACACAAAGCCTCACATGGTGTTGCTGACACTAGAAACGAAAATAAATATATAAAAAAATAATAATAACCAAACAAAAAAAAAACAACAACAACGCACAGCCACACAAAAGAAGAAAACAAAAGGCATTCATTAAATGACACTATTCCTTGGTGCAGTTTGTAAAGTTATGGTCAAACTTATTGTTTAAGTCAATTTTGATAGCGCGACAATCGATTAGATTTGCAGTGGCTAATCGCGCTAAAAATCTGTATTTGCTTTCTCAAAAGTTGGCAGCTATGCTTTAAACTCGTTCCATCCTCTGGGAAAAGCTTTGTTCTCCCTCGATTTATACCGAAGCGCTTCGTTCACAAGATCAGTTAGATTTGAACCAGATATTCAATTACTTTTGTATTTATTTTTGTGTTCGCAAATGCGGGTTGGAACTCTTTGCCCTACAAACGGGTAAAGCGATCTCACCTACTTCTGCATAATTTATTTTTTCAGCCAGGGTCGACAGCAAATCAATAATGTTCAAAAGTATGTTTTACAAATTAGAGCTCATGCTATTGCTAAGTAAACCATGTGTAGTCCTATACATGTACTGATGATGTAGTGTAAAAAGTACGTATGCAGTTGACTAAGTACCAATAGCTTTAACACTAATAACAGTATAACTGGGTACGGTAACTAAAAGTAAAACATTTTTGGTAGGCAGGAATACGAACGTGTTAATTGATGTACTGTGTGGTGTACACGTTAAGTAAGTTTGTAATGTCCGCACTAACAATATTAACATTGGTGTAGATCACATTTCTGTGTTCCGCAAAGCCCGCAAAATAAACCAAGACAAGTACTTGAAGTTGAACGAAGTTGAAGTAGTACATGAACATCATCATACGTACCTTTGTGGAAACTAGTAATACTAATAGACGTTAAGTAATAGGCTAAGTCGACATGCTTGTGATTTAATATATTGAAATTGAATCGAAACTTTAAAGTTATAGTAGTTAGTACTCTACTTTAGGATTTGTATAACAGTAACACTAACAGAAACGGACATACCTGAACCACAAAGATGTATATAAAAAAAAGTAAAACACAGACATTATTCATACATGTAGTAATTAGTATACTCTAAAATTACTACTAGAGAGAGCGCTGCTTGCCTAAATTATAATTGATAAAAAGAAGGGAAGAAATCTGGGTACACTGTCTTGGGAGTTTCACCATTGTTTTCTTTCTACCGATTCTGGTACATGTACACATTTGCATACTACGTACGTATACTGTGGTTTGTACGTTCTTCCACCCCATTTCTTCGATTAAGAAGAGCATGTCTCGGGCAGAAATAATATTCGCGCATTGAATACTGCTTATGATATTGATAATGTACATACAATCTGCTTTTTTTATTGATATTGTATATACAAACTACATTATTCATGGTTACAATTATAATTTATGTTGACTGGGGAAAACAAAATGTAGACCACATTGAAATTGAAGGTTAAAAAAAAGTGAAGTGTAAATTTATAACGTTTATTCAATTATTGTTATTTTAAAAATAAATAGGACCGCACTCAAGATTCATCGGAACTTAGAGTTAGAGTAACTTTAACCAAAAAAAACAAAACAAAACAAAAAATGTTAAGAAGAAGGAGCCAAGGTAAGTAATTTTATAAAAAAGATGGGATTCTGTGTGTCGATAAATGACTTGTGCCCCTTACAAAATGCGAACCCGATGCGCAGTTGGTCGGCGTCGGACTCGGGGTACAAATGTATAGTAAGCCTAATTAATTCAGAATAAAAAGTCAAACATATAAACAAAAACAAACCAAGTCTCTTCTCCCCCAAGTCTTACAACAACCCTACACAGTTCATGTATGTAAATTTCGTCCCCTGTAGAGCTCTATAGTATGACCGATTAGTTTGTTTGTTATTGTTGTTGTTTTTCGTTTTTATTTTCCCAGAGTAGGCAACACGAGAAGGATTGGTGTCCATATTAGAGCTATACCCTTTGATTCACACGAAAAGGCAAACCATCCGATCTTCCTTGATTTTGTTTTATGAACGTATTCAGCCATTCAACACACCCAACCTGAAGCCTGCCTCTATGTTGAGCCATTAAAATTTGCTAACCCACACGACGTGTCTCTCACCATTTCCTCTTTCCAAGGTTTTAATTTAAAAGAAATACTTTATCAATTCTTGTTCGATAGTATTCTGTTGGCATCAGTTTAGTTAGTGTCTAGAATCTACACCTAGATCTAGATCTAGATGACTGGGCCCACTCTCAGTTTTGAACGTTTAGACCTGACCCCTTTTCTTCCTCTTTTGAATGCTGGTTACAATCGGCGTCCGAAACAAACGCTGGGCATTTTAAAACGAGTGCACGTATCAGACATAGACCTAGATCTAACTTTTCTTCAAAGTATTTTTGTTTTGTTGTTGTTGTTTTTCACAGAATAATGAAAACTGCGGTTAAATCTTTTCAGACAAAACACCGCTACAGTTTGCAATGCAGCGTCTGCCATTCCTCAAGTCTGACCCATTCGTCTTGGAAAAGCATACACTATGCTAGGCAAAATATCAGAATTAGAAAACAAGCAAACATTTTCTGCACAATACATTGAAAAATCTTAACGAAAACATCAATGTTTCTACAGTTTTCGATAAGTCAAACCCCTGGACTTTCAATATTATCCACGATCTTTACAATTAAAGGCGCACAGCCCAGCCCATGAACATGAAGTGATGTGCTTGTGTCGCGGTAGCAAAAAATTATAAACAAATCACTTAAAGCTGAAACCGACCAGGAGACACACATAAAACATGCACAAAACATTTATATGTAAGATTTGTTTAATATTTTCCGTTTCCAATTTGAAACAATGAGTTGAAATGAAAAATATGCTGTAGTGTTTGAGTAGATCTAACAACTCGTCGCCACGTAAACTTCAATTTCTGCCGTTTCTCGACTAATACCTCTGTGTTTCAAAAGCTGCAGGATAAAATATGATATATACTAAACTTTAAAACTGTTCTGAACAATAAGGATCCCTCTAAAGAGTGCGAATTTGCTTTTCTAAGTGAAACGGTTGCAACCTTACTCTGATTTTAACGGACATAGCGAAAACGCGCAGGCCATTCTAGCGCTGTGACGTCAGAGTCTTCTCGGACGTCCGCAAAATTGATAGACTAGTGAGGCGCTCGCTGCGAAGGTATCACACAGAATTTTCCGAAATCTCTGTAGCGCTTACTGCCCGCTGATTTGCGAATTTCTTTCAGTTTCAGACTTTTTGTCGTCGACTCACTAATCCACCAACATTCATCATGTCTGACGCTGCTGTTGCTGCCCCTGCCGCTCCTGCTGCCACCCCAGCCAAGGCTGCACCCAAGGCTAAGAAGGCCGCGAAACCCAAGGTTCCAGCCAGCCATCCCCAGTACAAGATTATGGTCGCCGCTGCCATCACTGCTCTCAAGGAGCGTGGCGGTTCATCTCGTCAGGCCATCCTCAAGTACATCAAGGCCAACTACAAGATCGCCAGCAATGACGCTACCACCAACGCCCACCTGAAGAAGGCCCTGAAGGACGGCGTCACGGCTGGACAGCTGAAACAAGCCAAGGGAACCGGAGCTGCTGGATCTTTCCGCCTGGGCGAGAAGAAAGTCGTCGAGAAGAAGCCCGCCAAGAAGGTGACCAAGGCCAAGAAGCCCAAGTCCCCAGCCAAGAAGGCCGCAGGAGCAGCCAAGAAAGTCGCCAAGCCCAAATCTCCAGCCAAAAAGGCCGCTGCCAAAAAGCCAGCTGCTGCCAAGCCAAAGTCCCCGGCCTTGAAGAAGAAGCCCGCTGCCAAGAAGCCAAAGTCTCCAGCCAAGAAGGCTGCAGCGAAGAAGCCAGCCGCCAAAAAACCAGCAGCTGCCAAGAAGCCAGCCGCCAAGAAAGCCGCAGCTAAGAAGGCCTAAGCTCCGCTCTCAAGCTCAAAGCCTAACCCAAATTAATGGTCTTTTTCAAGACCACCCCCAATTGTCACGAAGGATTTGCTTCATGACTAGTTTTAACCAAACCAGCTCTTTTACGTTTTACTTTTAACTTCACTTTCTGTCCAATACTGCTTTTCCTATTCCCTTCACAGCTAAGTGCTTACTGCTGTTGTTCCTGTCTGCTCTACAATTTCCAAGATCTCGCTGCTTTTGTTCTACTGCTTGCTACTGCTAGTACTGGTACAGTGGTAGTACTAGTAGTAGCCTACATGTACATAGTAACTAATATACAGTGAGAGTGAGAGGAAAGTCTGTATGCTTTCCACTCTCGCTAGGTCTTGTCCCAAAACTGCCAGTCCCACGTGTGTTGCACTCAGGCTAGTCCTACAACAAGTACAATCCTATTCCTACTAGTCCTAGTCCTTCCGTACAGTACAGTGTTGACTTGGCAGCTTAACGTCCAGCGTCGGCACTGTACGTATTGTGGACGAGCTCCAAAAAATGTCTCACACTTTTGTAATGTAATGCCACACATGAGACAAGGCGCAGAGACCTCAGCCGATCAGTTTGATTTTTCACTCCGACCCAACCTAAGGGACTCCATCGGACCATTATCCTTAACCTTTTTTGCTTTAGTCGATCGTGGGTTTCGAACCGCGGACCTCCCAGTCCCAATTAAGAGGAGACTAGTACAGTACTATAGTAGGAGAGCAGTGCCCGACTCCTTCCGTGCTGAGTGCAACTACTGGTATTACAATGTACTACATTGTACTTGTAGTACTAGTAGTACTGCTACCGGTAAAAAGGTTCAGTTTTCACCATTGTCACTCAGTAATGTCACTGTCGTTAGATGTTGTTACGTATACGCACAATAAAAAGTACTTTTAATCTTAGCTTTGGAAAATGGCATCACATTCAGAAAATGGCAAACGTTGCGACGAAATATTTGTCTTAATAATATTATAATTAAGTTGGACTTGCCGTGTAAAACTTCAATTAATTGTTAGAGTAAAAGCTCAAAAGTATGTTTTACAAATTACAGCTCATGCTATTGCTAAGTAAACCATGTGTAGTCCTATACATGTACTGATGATGTAGTGTAAAAAGTACGTATGCAGTTGACTGAGTACCAATAGCTTTAACAGTATAACTGGGTACGGTAACTAAAAGTAAAACATTTTTGGTAGGCAGGAATACGAACGTGTTAATTGATGTACTGTGTGGTGTACACGTTAAGTAAGTTTGTAATGTCCGCACTAACAATATTAACATTGGTGTAGATCCCATTTCTGTGTTCCGCAAAACCCGAAAAATAAACCAGACAAGTACTTGAAGTTGAACGAAGTTGAAGTAGTACATGAACACCATCATACGTACCTTTGTGGAAACTAGTAATACAACGACGTTAAGTAATAGGCTAAGTCGACATGCTTGTGATTTAATATATTGAAATTGAATCGAAACTTTAAAGTTATAGTACTCTACTTTAGGATTTGTATAACACTACAGTAACACTAACAGAAACGGACATACCTGAACCACAAAGATGTATATAAAAAAAGTAAAACACAGACATTATTCATACATGTAGTAATTAGTATACTCTAAAATTACTACTAGAGAGAGCGCTGCTTGCCTAAATTATAATTGATAAAAAGAAGGGAAGAAATCTGGGTACACTGTCTTGGGAGTTTCCCCATTATTTTCTTTCTACCGATTCTGGTACATGTACACATTTGCATACTACGTATACTGTGGTTTGTACGTTCTTCCACCCCATTTCTTCGATTAAGAAGAGCATGTCTCGGGCAGAAATAATATTCGCGCATTGAATGCTGCTTATGATATTGATAATGTACATACAAACTACATTATTCATGGTTACAATTATAATTATGTTGACTGGGGAAAAACAAAATGTAGACAACATTGAATTTGAAGGTTAAAAAAAAGTGAAGTGTAAATTTATAACGTTTATTCAATTATTGTTATTAAAAAAAAAAAAGGGCCACTCAAGATTCATCGGAACTTAGAGTTAGAGTAACTTAGACCAAAAAACAAAACAAAACAAAAAATGTTAGAAGAAGGAACCAAGGTAAGTAATTGGTAAAAAAAGACGGGATTCTGTGTGTCGATAAATGACTTGTGCCCCTTACAAAATGCGAACCCGATGCGCAGTTGGTCGGCGTCGGACTCGGGGTACAAATGTATACTATAGGCCTAATAAAAATTATAACCATGTAAATGTAAATAAAGTATTGTGAAGGTTCGTGCATCAGTAGAGTGGTACGATTTTTAATTCAGAATAAAAAGTCAAACATATAAACAAAAACAAACCAAGTCTCTTCTCCCCCAACAAAAACAAACCAAGTCTCTTCTCCGTCTTACATTACAACCCTACACAGTTCATGTGTGTAAATTTCGTCCCCTGTAGCTATAGTATGGGCCTAATAAAAATTATAACCATGTAAATGTAAATAAAGTATTGTGAAGGTTCGTGCATCAGAAGAGTGGTAAAATTTTTAATTCAGAATCAAAAGTCAAACATATAAACAAAAACAAACCAAGTCTCTTCTCCCCCAAGTCTTACAACCCTACACAGTTCATGTGTGTAAATTTCGTCCCCTGTAGCTATAGTATGACCGATTAGTTTTGTTGTTATTGTTGTTGTTTTTCGTTTTTATTTTCCCAGAGTAGGCAACACGAGAAGGATTGGTGTCCATATTAGAGCTATACCCTTTGATTCACACGAAAAGGCAAACCATCCAATATTCCTTGATTTTGTTTTATGAACGTATTCAGCCATTCAACACACCCAGCCTGAAGCCTGCCTCTATGTTGAGCCATTACAATTTGCTAATTTGCGACTCCTTCCGTGCTGAGTGCAACTACTGGTACTACTACATGTACTACTTACTAGTGCTAGTGCTACTAGTACAAACTGAGTAGTACTAGTACTGCTACCGGTAAAAAGGTTCAGTTTTCACCATTGTCACTCAGTAATGTCACTGTCGTTAGATGTTGTTACGTATGCGCACAATAAAAAGTACTTTTAATCTTAACTTTGGAAATTGGCATCACATTCAGAAAATGGCAAACGTTGCGACGAAATATTTGTCCTAGTAATAATATTACAATTAATGTAATATTTATTTTTATTTATAACAGTTGGACTTGACATGTAAAACTTCAATTAATTGTTAGAGTAAAAGTTCAAAAGTATGTTTTACAAATTACAGCTCATGCTATTGCTAAGTAAACCATGTGTAGTCCTATACTGATGATGTAGTTTAAAAAGTACGTATGCAGTTGACTGAGTACCAATAGCTGTATAACTGGGATACTAAAACATTTTTGGTAGGCAGGAATACGAACGTGTTAATTGATGTACTGTGTAGTGTACACGTTAAGTACGTTTGTAATGTCCGCACTAACAATATTAACATTGGTGTAGATCACATTTCTGTGTTCCGAAAAGCCCTAAAAATAAACCAAGACAAGTACTTGAACGAAGTTGAAGTAGTACATGAACATCATCATACGTACCTTTGTGGAAACTAATACACGTGTAATACTAATACTAATAGGCTAAGTCGGCATGCTTGTGATTTAATATATTGAAATTGACTCGAAACTTTAAATTTATAGTACTCTACTTTAGGATTTGTATAACATTAACACTAACAGAAACGGACATACCTGAACCACAAAGATATTTTTTTTTTTGAAGTAAAACACAGACGTTACAGGCATTATTCATAGTAATTAGTATACTCTAAAATTACTACTAGAGAGAGCGCTGCTTGCCTAAATTATAATTGATAAAAAGAAGGGAAGAAATCTGGGTACACTGTCTTGGGAGTTTCCCCATTATTTTCTTTCTACCGATTCTGGTACATGTACACATTTGCATACTACGTATACTGTGGTTTGTACGTTTTTAGACCCCATTTCTTCGTTAAAGAAGAGCATGTCTCGGGCAGAAATAATATTCGCGCATTGAATGCTGCTTATGATATTGATAATGTACATACAAACTACATTATTCATGGTTACAATTATAATTATGTTGACTGGGGAAAAACAAAATGTAGACAACATTGAATTTGAAGGTTAAAAAAAAGTGAAGTGTAAATTTATAACGTTTATTCAATTATTGTTATTAAAAAAAAAAAAGGGCCACTCAAGATTCATCGGAACTTAGAGTAACTTAGACCAAAAAACAAAACAAAACAAAAAATGTTAGAAGAAGGAGCCAAGGTAAGTAATTGGTAAAAAAAATGGGATTCTGTGTGTCGATAAATGACTTGTGCCCCTTACAAAATGCGAACCCGATGCGCAGTTGGTCGGCGTCGGACTCGGGGTACAAATGTATAGGCCTAATAAAAATTATAACCATGTAAATGTAAATAAAGTATTGTGAAGGTTCGTGCATCAGTAGAGTGGTAAAATTTTTAATTCAGAATAAAAAGTCAAACATATAAACAAAAACAAACCAAGTCTCTTCTCCCCCAAGTCTTACAACCCTACACAGTTCATGTGTGTAAATTTCGTCCCCTGTAGCTATAGTATGACCGATTAGTTTTGTTGTTATTGTTGTTGTTTTTCGTTTTTATTTTCCCAGAGTAGGCAACACGAGAAGGATTGGTGTCCATATTAGAGCTATACCCTTTGATTCACACGAAAAGGCAAACCATCCGATCTTCCTTGATTTTGTTTTATGAACGTATTCAGCCATTCAACACACCCAACCTGAAGCCTGCCTCTATGTTGAGCCATTACAATTTGCTAACCCACACGACGTGTCTCTCACCATTTCCTCTTTCCAAGGTTTTAATTTAAAAGAAATACTTTATCAATTCTTGTTCGATAGTATTCTGTTGGCATCAGTTTAGTTAGTGTCTAGAATCTAGACCTAGATCTAGATCTAGATGACTGGGCCCACTCTCAGTTTTGAACGTTTAGACCTGACCCCTTTTCTTCCTCTTTTGAATGCTGGTTACAATCGGCGTCCGAAACAAACGCTGGGCATTTTAAAACGAGTGCACGTATCAGACATAGACCTAGATCTAACTTTTCTTCAAAGTATTTTTGTTTTGTTGTTGTTGTTTTTCACAGAATAATGAAAACTGCGGTTAAATCTTTTCAGACAAAACACCGCTACAGTTTGCAATGCAGCGTCTGCCATTCCTCAAGTCTGACCCATTCGTCTTGGAAAAGCATACACTATGCTAGGCAAAATATCAGAATTAGAAAACAAGCAAACATTTTCTGCACAATATATTGAAAAATCTTAACGAAAACATTAATTTTCTACAGTTTTCGATAAGTCAAACCCCTGGAATTTCAATATTATCCACGATCTTTACAATTAAAGGCGCACAGCCCAGCCCATGAACATGAAGTGATGTGCTTGTGTCGCGGTAGCAAAAAATTATAAACAAATCACTTAAAGCTGAAACCGACCAGGAGACACACATAAAACATGCACAAAACATTTATATGTAAGATTTGTTTAATATTTTCCGTTTCCAATTTGAAACAATGAGTTGAAATGAAAAATATGCTGTAGTGTTTGAGTAGATCTAACAACTCGTCGCCACGTAAACTTCAATTTCTGCCGTTTCTCGACTAATACCTCTGTGTTTCAAAAGCTGCAGGATAAAATATGATATATACTAAACTTTAAAACTGTTCTGAACAATAAGGATCCCTCTAAAGAAAGTGAAACGGTTGCAACCTTACTCTGATTTTAACGGACATAGCGAAAACGCGCAGGCCATTCTAGCGCTGTGACGTCAGAGTCTTCTCGGACGTCCGCAAAATTGATAGACTAGCGAGACGCTCGCTGCGAAGGTATCATTAGTATCACACAGAATTTTCCGAAATCTCTGTAGCGCTTACTGCCCGCTGATTTGCGAATTTCTTTCAGTTTCAGACTTTTTGTCGTCGACTCACTAATCCACCAACATTCATCATGTCTGACGCTGCTGTTGCTGCCCCTGCCGCTCCTGCTGCCACCCCAGCCAAGGCTGCACCCAAGGCTAAGAAGGCCGCGAAACCCAAGGTTCCAGCCAGCCATCCCCAGTACAAGATTATGGTCGCCGCTGCCATCACTGCTCTCAAGGAGCGTGGCGGTTCATCTCGTCAGGCCATCCTCAAGTACATCAAGGCCAACTACAAGATCGCCAGCAATGACGCTACCACCAACGCCCACCTGAAGAAGGCCCTGAAGGACGGCGTCACGGCTGGACAGCTGAAACAAGCCAAGGGAACCGGAGCTGCTGGATCTTTCCGCCTGGGCGAGAAGAAAGTCGTCGAGAAGAAGCCCGCCAAGAAGGTGACCAAGGCCAAGAAGCCCAAGTCCCCAGCCAAGAAGGCCGCAGGAGCAGCCAAGAAAGTCGCCAAGCCCAAATCTCCAGCCAAAAAGGCCGCTGCCAAAAAGCCAGCTGCTGCCAAGCCAAAGTCCCCGGCCTTGAAGAAGAAGCCCGCTGCCAAGAAGCCAAAGTCTCCAGCCAAGAAGGCTGCAGCGAAGAAGCCAGCCGCCAAAAAACCAGCAGCTGCCAAGAAGCCAGCCGCCAAGAAAGCCGCAGCTAAGAAGGCCTAAGCTCCGCTCAAAGCCTAACCCAAATTAATGGTCTTTTTCAAGACCACCCCCAATTGTCACGAAGGATTTGCTTCATGACTAGTTTTAACCAAACCAGCTCTTTTACGTTTTACTTTTAACTTCACTTTCTGTCCAATACTGCTTTTCCTATTCCCTTCACAGCTAAGTGCTTACTGCTGTTGTTCCTGTCTACTCTACAATTTCCAAGATCTCGCTGCTTTTGTTCTACTGCTTGCTACTGCTAGTACTGGTACAGTGGTAGTACTAGTAGTAGCCTACATGTACATAGTAACTAATATAAAGTGAGAGTGAGAGGAAAGTCTGTATGCTTTCCACTCTCGCTAGGTCTTGTCCCAAAACTGCCAGTCCCACGTGTGTTGCACTCAGGCTAGTCCTACAAGTACAATCCTATATATAGTACTTAGTACTAATCCTAGTCCTTCCGTACAGTACAGTGTTGACTTGGCTAAGTTGAGTTTTCAAAGTTTGGGGCTGTATCATGTGTATGTACCTAAAATGTTTTTGCTTAAGTTTTGCTAAATAATTGATGTTATATTCTGTCTAAACAGTACATGTACTGATGATGTTATAAAAGCTATCCATAGCAATAATTTTTCTTAAGACAGTAAATAATCTTTGTTTGAACCCAGGAAACGTTAAATTAGGAGGTAGTTTAGCTTTATTCTACGATCATACCCACAAGATATGAAGTTTGCAGAAGCACAAAACAGACCAAGAAACAATGCTCGTCTTTATACTGATCTTAATTTGTATAACGTACAGGAGCAGTATGGAAAATTTAGCACAAACAGATTTTACTCATCCTCTGAAGATGGTCAAATTTTAAGTTGCAGAGGCAACTTCAGGCAAGGTTCCCATGAACATAATAAAATTATTATTTGTCCTTTTCTACTAGTACTACTGACAACGGATGCTCCCGGGAGAGTTTTGAAAAGTCAATTTATTTAATACTCAAGCTTGAGTTAACCCAAACTTTTACGGTATTCATTTTTTTATCCTAATATCACCAATATTGATTAAGCTTACATCTTTTTTTTTATTACATCCAAGTTGGACTAGCAGACTCGACTGGATGTTTACTTTATCTGTAATAATAATTCATATTGTAGGCAGTGTAGCGTGATTGAGCTACAGCACTTATCTATCCTCTAGCCAAACTCTAAATCTCTCTGGGTTCTCTATTCCTCAAAAGGGGCATACATGACCCTCTAGAAGTAGAGAGTTGAAAGATGTCCAATCTCATCTTTAACAATACTAACGACTCATACTATTATTAGTAGTAACACCTATTTCAAAAATGTTTGAAATAGGACATTCGAAAGTTAGTGTACACGTACTAATGTACTAGCCATATGGACGGATCCACAAGAAGGCGTTTGCACAACACAAAAATTACACATACACACAAAGAATAGAAATGGACAAAAAAAAACAAAGTTTGTGTGTTAGTTGAATAATCTTCATAAAGAACTAAGAACATTTTAATAAAAAGGATACATTGCAGGAGGTTTCTCTGTGTTTTTTTTTCCTTTAAAAAATAGTATACTGAAAAACAACAACAAAACAAGGGAAAGAATATGACTAAAAAAACAACATTGTGGTTATGCAGCGATCAAGGCACTTACTTATGATACAAGTAAACTTATAATATAATACATTAATAGAGAAATAGCAACAACGCAAACCTGTACAAATACATGTATTACTATTAGAACAAATTGCATTACATTGTGACATCTCGTCTCAATTGAAATATATCCAATCTTATCTCTAACAATACTAACGACTCATACTATTATTAGTAGTAACACCTATTTCAAAAATGTTTGAAATAGGACTTTTTAAATTACACTTTGACAACTGAGATTATAGTAAGTGTGTGAGATAAAACTAAATACATGTAGCTATTAAACTTACAACAACTAAAGCTCTTCATAAACACTTTTTATTTAAGGTACTGTGCTGTGCACATTTAGAACTAGAAGCTACCTCTTGTTATACTGCGATACTGGATATCAGAAGAAAGGCAATGACAAGTAAAAAAACATGCGCAATACATAAACTTTGTCCATGACATTTGTAACAGATAGTGTGAATCATGAGAGCTTTCAATGGGGAGGATTTTGCGTATGTGGGTCGGGAGGGTCGGGATAATTTAGACGGTTGCTTCCTTCTTTGAGCCTTAGTAAAATCTATGAAGATTGGTCAACCACTAATTATGAAATGAAGAGGACTGATCAAGAGTCACACTAGCTCCCCGTATCAATAGCATTGTGGGCTCTTTTTGTGAAACGTCTCACTAAATCTACAGTCTCTGGTTGTACTGAAGCTGTTTCCCTACCTATGTATATACAAGTATATACAAGTATGGAATTTAATTTCACCAAGACTGTAGGAGTCACGTTACATAGGTGGAACACATGAGCTCTACTTTAGGTGTGAGATAGCACACCAAGCAATAAATACATGTACATCCAAGTGACTAATGCAAACTTCTAGTAATTTAAAATAGAAGATGAGTTAAGTTGATTTAACGTCCAACATCAGCACTATTTAGGCTATATTGTGGATGGGCTGCAAGACTGACATCTGACAATTTCATGTGCTGCCACACACGAGACAGGGTGGGTATACCATGACTCCTGTCTCAGCCGGTCATATTAAACTGAAACCCACCCAACCAGCAGGGGTGAAATTGCCAGGGCTCGAACCACGGTCCGCTTGCGTCGGAAGCTGATGTTCTACCCTAATGCTACCGCACGCCCACAAAATAGAAGAAAGCGTGCAAACATAATAATGTTTTATACAGTGACAGTGTACATCATGGAGCTGATCATTACTTGTGTCTTCCAATGCAGAATAGCCTTTAGTGAAATCACATTGCCTAGTAAATGTATATATACGTAAAGTATAATGACAAAAAATCTACGTTGGTCTGGGCTGCAGGTTTAAAAAAATGTAATTATTTTTTTAGCGGAAATTACTCTTATCCTAAGGAAGCAACAAGAAGACTTGTCTTCAAAACAGTTGGTTGGGTTGGTTGCTTAACGTCCACGTCAGCACAATGTAGGGTATATTGTGGATGGGTTCCAACACTAACATCTAAAAATTTTACCTGCTGTCACAGAGAGACAGAGTATGATACCTGGAAACATGTCTCAGTCTGTCACTTTATGGTATACTGACACGAAGAGAACGACATCACACAATACATCTTTTTAACTATTGTGGGTTTTTGTGGGGGACCAACCGTTTCAGAAATTTCAAAAGTTAAACTGAAACATCCTTCCACCTAACACTGATACACAGAAGTCATTAACATTCGTAACAGAGTGAGTAATTGTAAAGTTCATGCTGCTCTAGTTTTAAATTACTATTGCATAAACATAATTTTTATACATGTATTATCTTGTACATTGTAGCTGAATTAAAATGAAAAAAGAACACTAAAAAAATCTAAAAAAATCCTCAGCTCAAACATAAATTAAAAAAATACAACCAACACCCATTTGTACACTACTTTGGGATCTAATGATGAAAATAGTCATGGCTCTTACTAGACATAAGAAAATATGTATAAAAAGAAAATAAGAATAATGATTTGTCTCATCAAAAAACTCTTCCTCAAACCCAGTCTCATAAGCAAGTCACCAGTTTGTACCAGCTTAAGAAAATTAGCGAAGTAAGACAATACAGTGCACTTATATATTCACATTGCAATTGAAAAAAAAAAAATCAGAAGACACTCTGACGTTGTTGTCACTGTTGCTTAGCGTCCAACGTCAGCGCAATGTCAGTTATATTGTGGACAGTCCCCAAGCCGAATGTCTGACGAGTTGACGAGCTGCCACACAGAGACATTGCTGGGATAACATGACTGTGTCAGCAGAACACATGATACTGTCACCAACCCATCCAGTAGGGGGTGAAATCTCCAGAGCGGGGCTCGAACTAGATTTCCTACGTCGCAGAAAAATGCTAGAACAAAGGAATAAATGTTATAACTTTCAGAACTACAAAAAAAAAACAGGTCCTTGTGCTAGCTCAGTTTTGATATGTTTATGCTCAGTCAGTCTATGTCTCGATCATCTTAGTAAAGATGAAAAAAAAAAAGATAAAATTTAATTGCTTCAGATTGGAAGAAGAGAAATAAAAGCATGGTGGTAACTGTCTGTATCAGATCTCATACACATACCTGGTTGGAGTTTCTATGTTGACAATGAACGAAAATCGGTTTTGCTTAGCATATAAAAATCTGTGGACAGGGTGAGTGTGTAATGTGGCTCTAGCTGATCATTAATTTGTCCTATTAACACACCAAGTATACATCTCCTTTTGTACAACATTTAACAAGCAACGCAACATGCTAAATGTACACAAATGTGGGGTATACAGGGTGAATCAGTCACAAGTCAGAAATATCACATTAGGGTTATTCATTGTTTCTTAAAAAGCATCAAATGCACTTTATAACTTAAGAGGTTGAAAAAGTGTAACTTATCATTTCTAGAACCATAAATATTCAGCTTTATTTCAAAATGAAAAAGGTAAATATTATAGTATTTTAAGATGTTTAGAGGGCTCTAGCTCAAGATTGATACTGGCGACTTGTACCTGATTCACCCTGGTTACCTCACACATTGATTATTCTATGTAAAAACTGTCTTTATTTGAACACATTCAGATCTTAACCTCCTATAACAGTTTAGTGAGCCAGATGTACCTCTTATCAGGATCATTAATTTGTTGGACAGCATTATGTGCTTTGAAATTTGCATGAAATAAACCATGGCTTTATGAAAACTACATGTATTTCTGAGGCACAGATTCCTTTCTTTACTTCGCAATCACTGTTTGGTATAAACACTGAATAAAATAAACTTTTACATGGCTGATGCAAGCGTGACTTCTACTGCAATAATAATAATAAAAATAATAATCCAGATGTACCTCTTATCAGGATCATTAATTTGTTGGACAGCATTATGTGCTTTGAAATTTGCATGAAATAAACCATGGCTTTATGAAAACTACATGTATTTCTGAGGCACAGATTCCTTTCTTTACTTCGCAATCACTGTTTGGTATAAACACTGAATAAAATAAACTTTTACATGGCTGATGCAAGCGTGACTTCTACTGCAATAATAATAATAATAATAATAATAATAAAATAATAACAATAATAATAATAATAATAATAATAACAATAATAATAATAATAATAATAATAATAATAATAATAATAATAATAATAATAATAATTATTATGTAAAAATGTTTGTAAATAGTTTGATACCTCTACTTAACGCATGTTATCACAGAAAAAGTCAGAATATTCAAGCACATCAATTTCCAGGGATTAAATACTTTTGCATTAATAAAATAATAATAAAAAGAAGTATAGTTTATATATTATATACTGTTGATGAAATGATGAAAAAAAATCTTATAAAATATCTGAAAATATATTGACATCACCTAAAAAAAAGAATGTTCACTGTTCCTTCAGTATCAGAGTTACCATTTTGTGATGCAATGTATTGAGAGGACAACTTGCAAAATTTTTGCAGTAAAATAATAGATAATAACAATAGCAGCACCTATGGATATTAGTTCTTGACAGAGAAAAAAAGTAATAAACATCTGTATGATCTAATTGGGTATAAAAACAATTTACGCCTCAACCCATCTAAACAAAAAATAGAAAAATTACCCTCTTTGTGCTTCTATATTTTCCCGCCCTCTGAACAGAACAGGTTGTATGGCACACTTATGAAGTTATCATCACATGAGAGATACAAAAAAATGTTTATCAGTAAAGCAAAAACAAACCTAGACACTATATCATAAATGCATTCTCATAGTCATAAATCTAACACAGAATAAAGAAATAAAAAAAAAGAGTGATCAAAATGTCACATTCCCAGAGCTTGCTAGCAACCAAACTAAATTAAATGCTGAGGTAAGAATTGCATCTTAAGTAGATAATTAGAAGTTAACAATGCTGATGGTGTTACACCAGTATCAATATTTCTACATAGTTGAAACAAGTTTTGCTCAGTATGTGATTTGGCTTTTTAAAAAAACTATATATCCATACACAAAGAAAATTCGCACCACAAAGGATCATGTGAAGTATCTGAATCACGCCGTCTCAGCAGGGATGCTTTAGCTGATCCTGAGCCCCGATGACATTGCCCATTCACAGGCTATTATACTTAGCATTAAATAGCACTGGGATACATTTTTCATAAGTAATTTAATTGCAAAAAATCCCTTTTGATTAAAGTCTTTCTCAGAAATATTAAACTAGAGAGACTGCCCTTTTGGCGATGTGTCTTGAAAGAAAAACAGGAAATAAATCTTCAGTGGAAAAACAAGTATAATATAGCCTTGAGTGGTTCCACAACGTTAACTGAGTAAAGAGTAAAAACCACTGTTTTAATTGAGATAGCGCTTAGATTTGGCTACACAAGCCTAGATGATGCAGGACAGTGTGACGTCTTATTCAAGAAGAAAACATTTCTATATCTTTGAAGGCAGGGGATGTCCCTCTCTTGTACTGAACCATGTAGTGAAACCAATGCGAGTGTATCTAGATCATCTAACAAGATAAGACTGATTTGTGTAACTTTTTATGCCGTTGAGCGTACCACGGACTTGTGTCTAGTATAAATTCTGCAGTAATTTAACATAACAGACAGAGGTATCCAACTTCTAGGCAGTGTGTAAGAATCATAAAAAATGTCAACCTTTCACAAAAGTTTTGAAGGAAAAAAAAAACATTTAAAAGAAAAACTGTTTCAATCTCCATGTATCTGATTTTCACATTGTCTGACTAACAACAAATTGCATAATAGGGCCATTTATATAGTCAAAAAACAAACAAACCCCCCCCCCAAAAAAAAAACCCAACAAAAACAACAAACAAACAAACAAAAAACCCAAAGATAAAAAAGACATTAATCAAAATTGAAATTTAAGCAGTGGTAACATCATAAAACAAGCAGTTTACAATAAGAAAAAATGAGAAAAAAAAAAAAAAACACAGATGTAAAAAAAGTAATTAACATTAGTCATGGTGCACTTTTACATCTCAACTTGTTTGACATGAGGAGGTGAAAAAACTTATTTACAGCAGACACAAATATTAAAGCAAACTTGAACCTGTCACAATGTCAGCAGAAGTCAGTGAGGTGCTTGATTGGGAGCGACATAATATTTCTGGGTGGGTTTTCTCCTGTCAAAGTCTGGTCGACGGCGATGACTCCCCCCTCCCCCTCCTCCGTTTGGTCCCTGGTAGTTCCCCCCGCCTCGCGTGAACTCCATGGGGGGTACGAACCCCGGACCTCCCGGGAAACCTGGATCTTGTCTAGAAGGGTTGGGACCACCACCAGCTCCAGCAAACATTTGCGGTGGCATCTGGTATGGCTAAAAAAGAAAAAGAAAGTGAAAAAAAAGCAATGCTGGAGGATTCTAAACTGTGAACACAATCATGCATCTTGATGACAATTAGTAATGTTGTTTCTTGTTGGTTCCTTAACCCTAATAATACGTCAGAGGGTCAAAAACACCCACTCCGTCACTTGTTTTTTACAATTCTAAGCAAAAAAAAATAAAGAGTACCTAATTATTCTTCGCTGAGGGTTAAGAAAAAAAATACAGAAACCAGGGTACTGACAGAATTGTCTTTGCTGAAGATATAAACTAGGAAAAAGCCTTCTGAAGAGTCCTGATTAATTCTACAGGATTCATTTGAAAAAGATTGTCTAAATGCAGGGTGTCCAGCAGATTATGATGAAAAAATGTACAACCTGCAATTAGAATTTACTACCTAGGAAAATGAACTTTTTTTCCCGTTCCGGTATCACATTTCGTCATTGCATGATAGAAAATAAAATAAAATAAAAAACCTGCATATTATCGATTCATTATTGTAATATCATTCATATGCTTCATATTTATGCCCAGTAATGAACAGGCCCTAATCATAATGGGCTTACCTTATCATTGATTTGCAAGTGGAACATTTACTACCAGATCATTGGATTTTACGACCGGTGAGGTACATTTACGAACATTACGACCAGAATACAAAATGTACGACCTATTAACGACATTACGACTTTGCTGGACACCCTGAAATGGAATGGCAAACCTGATTATTTAATATTAAAAAGGCTTTGTGCAAATCATAATAATATCAACCCCCTAATCTGTCATTCTAATCAAACATTGGAGACAGATTATTCAAGATAAGACATTACTTAAAGACATACTAACAAACACTAGACATGCAATTATGAAGTTTACTGAAAATCACTAGGCTAGCATGTTTTTGAGATAAATTTACCAATGTGTTTGTAAAAGTAGTGTCTACCTCATGGTGAAATCAAAATCACAATACGCAAATTTGTTTTTAATGAACTGATAATAAATTCCAGTAAAATGTGCGCTCCTAAATAGGGATGAACCATTCTTTTAAAATAAAAACAATCTAAAAAAGCACAAAAGATGAGATATGCTGTTCTGATCGTGCTAGCCTAGCGATTAAAAAGCTGCCTACCCATCCGTGCTGCTGGAACGGCATGAGGTCGACAGTGAGAACCTCCTCTTGGTTTCCGTACTCGATGAAAGTCACTACCACTGTACTGCCGGCCTGGTGGACGTTCTCCACGACGGCTGGGTAGAACTGAAACACAGCACAGGAGCATTACAAAAAAGTTTACCATGCGGATACTGTTACAAATACTGAAGTTTTGAGAAATCTAAGAGACATTAAAATAAACTTTATTATATAGTAAACTAAAGCTGGCTTCATCTTTGTTGTCTGAGCGTTGGGGAAAAAAGGTCAGGGTACTGATTGTTCTTGATAATCTATCGGTATAGTCAAGTCGTTCACCATCACTTTCCTATTTTTTTCTTCTTTTCTATTGTGCTTACTGCATTATAACAAATCTGTTAAAATAACTACACAAATAATCCAATGAAATGATGCATTTCCAGAGAAAGCATATATTTATGTCCTAGGTACACCCACAGAGCAGTGGAGGGGTTAACATAAACTACAGCTTTATATAAACTATTTCTGAGGCACAAATTCCTGTTTTTACTGCACAGACACTGTTTTAAATATGTATACACTTTTAAGCTGTTCCCACAAGCTTTAAATTAAGCAGATTCCACTGTGTTTTTAAAAATAAAGACGCTAAATCTTTCTTTAAAAAAAGCACAAAAAAGACCAAAACCAAAAAAAAAACAAAAACTGCCAGTCACCTCTCCATCCTCCCAGTATTTTGCCAAGACGGTGTCTCCTATAGACACTCCAGAGGAGTCGTAGGAAGGCATCTGAAAGAGTTAACATTCGGTTAGGATAGATGCAAACAATTATATTAACTAAGTAAGCGCATGATTTGTAAATGAAAAAGATACATTTTTTTAAATCAGCCAGCAAGAGAGGTTTCAAAATGTTTCTTAAGGCAGATTTTAATAAAGTTATCAACAAAAGATTTAAAAAAATAAAAAATTTATCACCTACATGCGCCATAATTATGTTCACAAAAGTTCATGCATAAACTGACACCAAAATAATCACAAAACAGACATAATTAGCATCATTATCCTCAATGAAAAATAAACCCAAAGTAGAAAACTGAAAATCGCACCTGATTATCTAAAAATAGGAAAATAAACCTTATTAGTCAGCTCAGACTAGACTAACCTGATGACGGTGGTACGCATTGTTTTGGTATGGGTTTGGAAACGGCTTCCCTTCCTGGTTCTGGTTGTTGTGCCTGCCGTTGTCAGAGTTCTCAGGCCTTTTGTTGAACCTCGGAGGCTGCGTCCCCCCTCTGTTGTCAGGATACTGTTGCGAGTCCCTCCCACCAAACTTTTGACTAGAATTTCTATTGCTGGACGCCACAGGCTCTTGTCTTGCGTACCCATCTGCCCCACTGTTGTGGTCTGGGTAACCCCTTCGCCTGTCAGAAAAGTCCCCCGCGTGTTTGTTGTTTGACTGGTGGTCTCCCTGAGAGCCTCGGACAGAGTTGTTCTCATGCGAGTTTGACTCTGCTTGAAACCTCCCGCGGTTATTTCTGTTCTCGTCTGACGCATGGGGAGATGACTTGGGTCTGGCGGATGATGAAGTCTCGTCCTGCACCGTGTTGAAGTTGTCTGGATGTTGAGGTTTGTCCAAGAGGGGCGGCCTTTGCTTGGGGCCGGGGTATGCCCCAGGTTTTGGGTTGGAGTATGCATTGTTGGCTGAGTAAGAATTCCCTTTCCCTGAATTGTAGCCCCCAGGACCCCCGTTATGCCGACCCTGCTCTCCTGCACTGCTATATCTCCCATTCTGTGTGTCCTGATTTTCTGCTCTGTTGTACTTCCCATCTCTCCTCCCTCCTCCTCTAGGTTCCTCCTTTGCATACCTCCCTGTACCCTTATTGTAGCCCTCTTGATGCCCTGAGTCCATCCCATCCCTGTTGTAATGACCCCCTCCCCGGGACTGCTGTCCAGATCTCGCAAACCTTGGGGGAATATCCGACTGTTGCTGTCCGAACACCCGACCATCCCTGCCTGTGTCAAACTTATTTTGCTTGCCATCAAAGCCTGAGCTTCCCCGATCACTGTTATAATTGTCCTTGCTAATTCCGTCACGGTATGCACAGCGTTGAGATGACGATTCCTGGCTAGGCTTCTCTGTCTGGTTCTGAAAACTGTTACTGACAGCTCTTTTTCCACTGTTTTGTTCTTTGTGTAAGCCATCTCGATATGAACAACGCTCAGACAAGTCCTGGTCAGATTTCTGTGATTGGTAGTGAGGTTTACGCTGGTACGATGATTCCTGATCAGGTTTTTGTTGTTGGTATTGAGGCTTGCTCCTGCTAGGTTCGCTGTAAAGTTTGTCTTGAGGGGTGTTTGAGTATGAGGCAGATACGTTTGTTGTAGGTTGAACACTTTTGGAATTTGATGATGCAGCTTTCTTTCCTACAATGAGAAACATGGGTTTAGGATAAAAGAAGAAAATTCCCAATACACAATAGCACATCAGTCTGTCTCAATACAGTTTTTGTTTGGTAGGAAAAAAAAAATACCTGTGATGTTTGATCTTTTTAAACCTGCCTGAACTATGTGAAATTCAAACTTTGACAGGGGATAAGCATTTTATAGAAGTTGGAAAACAAATACTTGAATACACATAGATCTAGTAAGATTACAATATTACCAAAGAATTTGCTAAAATCTAAAAACCAGACTGCACAGCTCAGTAACATAAGTACATACAATTAAAATGATAAATTTGTTTAGATATAATTATACAATTACTCAAAGAAAACTCACCGTCCTTGGAGGGAATTTTTGTCTCTAGAAAGTCAAACAATGTAGCTGGCCCACTGGGTCTGGTGTTAATAGGACCATCTCCATCATCGTCATTATCCCTGTCTCGCTCTCTCCTTCCTCTACGGCCACCTTCACCCCCTCCTCGTGACAGGCCCCTGCCTCCTCCCCTCTCTCCCCCACGCTGGTAGCGCATCCCTCCAGACAGGAGAAGGTGGATCGCTTCCTCAACATTTCCAGCGGAATTTCTCAAGGCAGACGTGGCCTCCTCGGCAGCAAAACCCATGTCAGTTATACGAGCCACATCTCTATCATTGATTTGCTGGGGATTTCAAACGTAAACAAATGTGTAAGCCTAGGGCTTTATGGGACATTTACCTTTTCTCATTGAAAAACAAAGAGGAATTTCGAAGGCACCACAAGACACACTTTTAAATCCTGGATGTTGAACAATATAAAACAAATTTGAGTAGCAATACTACACAAAGAATATGGCCCTTAGAGAAGTTTGGATAGCAGGTGCACAGAGCTTTTATTTTTACCAATTTTCACAATCGACTCAACAACACTCAATGGGATCGATTTTCACAAATACTTTCCCTTCTATCCACTCAAGCTCCATGGTTTGAAACATCCAGGATTCAACTCCTCTTTCTTAATTTCGTCCTTATCACAACATCACAAAATGGAACAATGACCCACCAGTATTCATAATTTATGTCTTCCAATAAGGTGTACTGAATAACTCTCTGAGCACACTGCACTGAAATTAAACTCACTGCCTTGTTCCCTCCACCAAAAGTTTTGACTCCACCAGAGGTGGATTTTGTCTGCAAGGCTTGCTTGATCCCAGCCTGTCTCTGCTGCTCAAACTCGCTATCATTCTCAGACGACTTCTTGTCTTTCGGAACCGACAGAGACTTGAAGTTATCTGGTAAACAATGACAAAAGAAGAAAATTACTTCATGTTCTGTTGGTTTAAAGGTTTGTAAAATGTAGACGAACACTCGTATCTATTTAAAAAATGCACATTTTCCAAGATACACATCAACGATTTTCAAAAATGAATCTGAGCATTTACAGAGCTCCGTCATTCCATAGGTCTACCTATGATAGAACATATTTTTCAAATTTTCTATCAACTAAAAATATAAAGTCAGGGGAAAATAAGCACAAGAAAAAGGTTGACAATGTATTACATGTACACTTATAAAACAAAACCAATCATACTTTACTATCAGTATCACACTCATAAATTCAAGCCATTTAAAATTTTAGCACTTTCTTATAATGGTTTAACACATAGCAGTTAAGCCAATGTATTTCTTTCTGTTGAAGACTGTATCAATTAAATAAATCAAACCTCATTAAAAATAAAACAACAGCATCATAACATTTCATGTAACAACGGACACCAATAACAGTTGATGGAATCATAGAAATAGACAGGGAGAACTTTTATAAAGGTAAAAGCAGAAACTGCATGGAATTTTTATGAAAATACTGTTGGGAATACAAACCTTTCTGTAATGAAGGTGGTGGGTTTTTACCAATCTTTTTGCCAAAAGGAACAAAAGGTGGAGGGCCACCTTCTCCTCGCGCTCTGGTTAACGACTGCTTGGCCAATGTCTGGCAGAATCAAAGACAAATACATCCCTCTTGAAATAATGTCAAACTTTTAAGGGACTTTATCTGGGTATTTCAATTGAATTCATAGAACATGAACAGCTTGGCTTGTTATTATTTATGTTTTGATAAATACTTCACCCTTAGAGCCCTACTCACCAGTTCACTGGTAAGGCATGTACCCCTCGATTTCACTCACCACTGAAAATAGATAACTTTGTATCTTTTCCAGGTTGTTTTTATTTGCATAGTAATGAAGAGGAAGTGAAATATTAATTTCTAACGATTTCTAAACAAAATGGATTGTGAAAATGTTGCTTCAAGTTCTGGGGCTAAAAGGTTCAGATTTTCACCAGATTAAGTTAGAGCCTTGCTTTTTTATTCGGAAGATGAAGAAGAAGACCAACTAATGGATGAGTCAAAGTGAGGGGGTGTTTCATTACGGTGCACTACTGAGCAGGGCATTTGTCACCGGAAAATTTCTCAGGTGTACCAGTGAGTAGGGTTCTAAGAATTCAATCAAATGCTCAGAATGTAAGCCTTATCTGTGCACGAAGCAGGGGCCTACCTGCTGGACCGAGTAGCACCAAAAACAACAACATTGGCACTAGGGTGAGCAAAAATGTAATTGTGATAAGTGTCTCATTTGTTTAGAACCAATTTTGAATTGCTTGCATGCTTTATAAAGTTCTAGTACACAAGATAAAGTGCCCAATTTAAGCCTGGGGAGGCAGGTATGAGAAATTCCGAGACTAGGGAGCCTAGGGTTCTAAGGGTTAAGGAAATGAGATAAAAAGTAAATAAAAAAAATAATAATAACAACACACAGTCCCAATAGCTATTAATACCACTCATTTAACAGTTTTAATAAATTAAACCTTGCCCAACTAAGTTCATTAAATCATACAAATTTCATACAATCAAGCAAATGCAAGGCAAACAGGGTGAACCATGCACAAGTCGAAATGTTTTGAGATATTGATAGCGTGTTATGAAGCATCAAATGCACTTTAAGGAGTTGCACGATTATTACTAGATCATCTCTAGAACCAGAGATAACCCTTTTTTTAGAGATGAAAAAGGTCTATGTAGAGTAGTTGTTCTACGTTGAAAGGGCTATATCTTAAAACTTGACTCAGCATTTTTTGCCAGATTCAACCTGGTTGCCTCACAAATGTAACACAAAGAAAAACAACACAAAATCTCATAAAACCAAACATGAACTGTGTCTTAACCTATTTTCAAATTAATTTCCAATGCATTGAGAAATATTTCTTGCTAAGATGCAAACCTTTTTCAACTCCCAGGGTTCATACAAGCTTTCAACTCGGCCTCCAAGTGATTGAAAATTGTTGCATGTAAGAAGAAGAAAGCTGCTCTCTACTTCAATTGTGCCTGACAGTAGAACTTTAGTGCCGGGAGCTGTGCTTGTCCTGCATACAAAAATCAATAGCTGCATCATTAGATGTAAATTACTCACACTAACGCTTAATCCAAATACAGCATCCTTATCACAATAATTATTGATAAATAAAAATGTGCACTAATGAAAATTATTTTATCAATAACGAGATGATTCAGAATTGATGTATTTTTAAATGTTGCTCAACTGCAAAATTGAATTTTGACACAAAGTACATCTGGACTTGTGGCAAATTAAAAACACACAAAAAAAAACAACAACCCAATGAACAACAATCCACAAATTGAAACATCATTCAAAAATTCAGACAGCCATAAGGAAAAGGACAAATTGTAACCAAATATAGAATTTTTGAGACCTTTAAGTTATTGATTTTCCTCTTGCTTTGATTCAAGAGTTCAAATTTCAACTAATAATCACACCGACAGCTAAAAATCAAAGATAAGATAATTAATCTTGAAGCATTCTTAACCCACCCAATTCCTTTAATAGGTTCCAGTGTGATGGCCGAGCATGTAATATGTCCATCAGTGAGAGAAAGACGACACAACTTGGGTGCTGTCTGAGATTCTTCATTCTCTTTTGGAGCAGAAACAACGCGTACCTTCTGAAGCTGAAGTACGGCTGGTCCGACAACCTGACATCACGGATTGACAAATACAGAAAAAGCAGTAGAGCATAGTGTATTTTTTATTATATTAGAATAACATCATGATATTGTTAATGACATTAAGGGTTCAACTTTTAAATCAACCTCTTGAAAAACATAGACATACAATTTGATTTAATTCAAAAGTCATAAAACTGTATCACAACTATCTTCCATTCAAACAACTGCTAGTACTTACTGATAATCACATTTTTTTTGCATATTATAATTATTCCATAACATTGGAGAAAACTCACATAATCCAATTTGCTTCTGTTGATATCTTCATCTAACCAGGAGGCTCCAATTTCTCTTAAGTCAGTCTGCAAAAACAAATCTATAATTTGAATCAAATTTACCTGTAAAAGATTATGAAATTATGATGCACCTACCATCAATGCCCGTAAAAAAGATTGTAAATTATATGACGTTACAATATGATACAATAACTTAACTAGAAGCATCATTTAATAAAACCTGCACGTAAGCCCTAACCAAATTATTTAAACCTTTTCACAATAACATGAACACATCACCATGATGGGTCTATACTTAAGTCTCAAAATCAAAAGAGGGCACCTTTTAACACTTGAGTCGTTTTGTGAAATTTTCAAATTTAAC
Organism: Elysia chlorotica; assembly: GCA_003991915.1. Taxonomy (NCBI): domain Eukaryota; kingdom Metazoa; phylum Mollusca; class Gastropoda; family Plakobranchidae; genus Elysia; species Elysia chlorotica. The sequence continues at coordinate 661,057 of RQTK01000115.1, read as the reverse complement.
GAATTTTAATTTGTTTTATTTTTAAGCTCTTTCAAGAGTGAACAAGAATCTGTTTGAAATAGTTTGATATCTTAAGTTATGATTTGGATGATTATATATTTTCTTCAATCTCCATATTTTGGTTCAAATTTAACAAAACAATTTTTAGCCGCGTTTTCACTGCTAGCTACTAGCTGCATGCGGAGTGCCGACACATTGACAATTTGATTTTATCAGAGTTTTGGCCGTAAATATAATCTGATCGACAGTGATTGTCTGTAATCCGACAATTGTCTGCACACATGCAGGTCTATTTAAGTCTAACCCTCAAACCAACCAAATAATAAGACCAACTAAACTATGGTAAAAAAAATGGAAAACTTACATTGGTTGTAAATTAATATGTTGCCCAAAAGATTTATCAAAATTGGAAAACCATTGATTTCAACAAAAGAAAACATTAAAAAAAATAAGAACAGTACATTATACTGATACATCATGTTCAAAACAACAACAACAAAGTAATCTCTGCATTTATATTGCTTGTATTTTTTTTTTACATGAATCAACATTAGACTTAGAGGCCCCCCAAAAATTATCCTCAGATTCCCAACACAGGCGTACCAACATGTTGTCTTACGTTAAGAGCTCTCTTCAAAATTGCATCTTTAGATCCTTTTTCTTCTGCTTCAAAGGTCTCCAAACTCTCTTGCTTGATGTGCCTTAATGAGATAAAAGGAGTATAATGAAAGTGACATCAATAATAATTAATGAATCAAACAACTTGGAATAAAATAGTACATATGATATATTCAAACAGAAAACCAATTATTAGCACAGAAATAATATTTAAATGCAAAACATTGAACAGATAAATCCTGACTAGATCAAAGTAGGGAAATATGCAATTAAAAAAATTTTCTAAACTATGCTTCATATTACAAGATATTGACCTAACCAGAATGATTTTATATCATAGTAATATTATATGGCATTCGAGGATGAAGAGCTGCTTTTTATACTTACCAGCAAATGCTATTGCACATAAACACTAATTTGCAATGTACCGAGTACCTCTTTACACATCTTTAGCAACATTGCTCGCATATATGTATCACTCCTGTCTCTTTACAAAATGACACATATCTCATTAAGAGAGAAAAAGAAAATAACTTTAAATGCTTTTATCTGTTTCATTTGGTCAATTGAAACAGTTTATAGCACTCAAAAATACCTGCACAGATATATTAATTTTTGAATATGAGGATAGTACAACAATTTTATGTGCTGCCACACTGAGACTGACTCACTAAGCAAGAGTGCAAGGATTTTTCTCTTAGCTTGTCGTATTATCTACTCAACTAGAAGAGGCTTTTATTTTTGCTTGACGGCCTAGATCTACAAGTCCAGCGCTCGTCTATTTCAAGCATACCCCTCTTTGTAAGACTTTGTTTTACAGAAATAATTTAATAAACAAAGAACTTTTTATGGGTCTTCTCATACTCAGACTCTTACAAAATTGTAGTGTGGATGGCCAAAAGGACTTTTATTTGCACCCATTTTTTTCTCAAAAGATTGATCAGTCAATTGCTTGAAAGACTTACATGAGAAGGGTAGGCCTAGATAGATGTAGATTCTACACATATATTATAAACAGAATTACAGGTGTGCTTGTCGATTAAGAATAGAATCTAGACCTAGATTTAGATCTAGGATATATCTAAATCAACATGAGTTATCTATCTGTCTGTTAGGTTGACATGTAGGGATATTGACTTAAATAACGTCAAACATTGTTGGGTCAAGGGGAGTGGTGGTTAAAATGGAAATTATCCCCCATTTCACCTGTACATATCTAGATCTATTCTAACTATAGCCTAGAGTAAAAAGGACACAAATAAATCCATGCTGAACACGCTTTTGGCTTACACTAGATCTATGTAGCCTATAACTTCCATGAACATACCTTTAAATTTAAAAATGCTAATAATAGTCAAAAGAGCAAGATCTATGAACAAAAACATCAATTGAAAATGTCAGTTTGCAACACAACACATAAACAGTGTAAAGAGACGTATGATTTAAACCTAACATGAGCGGTAGAAAAGAAAGCTATTTTTTATCAAAAAGGAACCTCTGGATCTAGATTGTAGACACTGCTATCATAAAAGTTCTAGATCTAAATCTAGATCTAGATCTAGAGAAGTTCTCAGTTCTGTGGAGTATCAGTTTCGTTTTGATCTACAGATCTAGATCTCAATTTAGCTCTATCCTAACTGCAATCCCTAAATATTAGAATGCAATAAAAATAATAGCAATAAAGAATACAGATACAAAATTATCATAGGTCTGAATATCGTATACACACAAGATAGATAACATTGGTATGCAACAATAATGCTAAGTTTCTCACCATCCGAGTCGTGTAAGCTCGGCAGTCGCCATATTGTTTACGAGTAACAAAGATACCAGAATGGCAGTATAGCTTAAATAATTTATATTTCGTTTCAAAACTTATACTAGGCCTACAGAAAGACAACGCAGACATCCGTCATTTAATGCACAGATGTTTGTGTTATATACACGATTTCTAACATATGAAGAATTGATTTTTTTGTGCACAATTCTTCTATTGTTTTTTTTTTATTGACCGTAGGCCTACAAGGCCAGAACCAGGTCTTGTTTACCAGGAGAATGTCTCATTGGTTGGGCGTTGACCCTTCAAATGGCGGATACCAGTGGCTATGCGACACAACGAAAGTAAGCTTCTGTGAACGGGAAGTGAACAACTGAGCATAAGAGTGTCAAAACCCCGTCAGTGTGATCCCTACAGTGTAGATCTATCAAGATTGTGAAACTTCATTCTATTGGATTTGTGAATTGCTTGAAATTCAAGTATTAAGAATATATACGTCACTGATCTAGATTTAGTGTCCGCTGTCCAGGTTGATAAAAAAACACTCATGTTGTATAAATCTAGGTACTAGTCTAGATCTAGATATAGATTCTAGATAGATCTACTGCTCCCTAGATTTTTATATAGGCCTATATCTAGATTAGATCTAGATCTAGATAGTAGATTACTGATTAGCCTGTGGAGAAGACCAAATGGGTGGGTTGACGACAGTTTTACAGTGTGCATACAAACAAACACACAATCAAACAAATCATGCCAATACAATTTTAAAAAATCAAAATTCCGCCCACACACCCATTTGATATCCCACAGGCTAGGGACCACAAAACTTAAGTAGTCCATTCATATAGGCCTATATCAGGGGTAGAATGCACTAAACAAGACGTAGCTTACGTCTCGTCGTGTTTAATTGAAAGAATTGATTTTGTAGACTCTAATACGAAAAAACGTCCTTCCCTGTTTAAAATTTTAAAGTTAAAATCGGATTTATAGAGTAGATCTAGATTCGTAGAAATAATTCTAAAATCTAGGAGAGTATATATATACATCAGAATGGGATAGATCAGGCCTACTCAGAATGCAACCACATCAAGGCCACCAGAGGATTTTTCAGACAGAAATCACCTGGATCTACCTTTTGATGATTTCTAAAGACTATGTTGATATCAGTGTCTTATACAAGGCGGGGCCTTTTTTTTTTTAATTAGGAAAAAAAAAGTTGGCTTCTTCTCAATCAATCAGTATTCAGTTCTAAGCCTAGTCTACAATTTATTAATTTTAAAACTTTAAAAAGTCTGAGTCTGCTTTGATTCAAATTGGTTCTACTCTAAAAGATATTTAGAAATGGAAAAAAAGTTTTGAGTCCTCTATATATCTGTGTAATATGAATGTTCGAAAGAAATTCTTAATAAATCTAGTATTCTAGGGGGCAAATATTATATCAGCAATATTATAAAACCAAAAAAAAATTAAGTTTGTGCTGTTCTTTAAAGGAAGAAATTTACAGTGCAAACAAATGAAATGCTTGTTTAGACAGCTTTAATCTGTAAATAACTTCCAGAATTAACCCCCTCATTAATGGGGTTCTAGAAAAAAAGTTTGAAAAATAAATAAATTAGCACTTAAATTGTCTTCTATCTGACCCCTATCCCAAGTTCTTGTAAAATTTTTCTTAAAGGTGAATAATATTTTGTGTATCACATGCCTGTGCAGGATTACTATTGATAAAAAGTAAAGTGAGAAATTAAGTTGGAAGTTCCAAATTCGTTTTGTGGCTTAGTACTCCGGAGATTCGCAGACGGATTATAACTATCTTCTTGTTCCTGAGGATGATTCTAATATTCTGGAGAGACTCCAGCTAACACTACACTCCTCACAATGGATAAAAAGGATAAGGACAAGAACAGGAATAGCTTCGTAAGTGTAACTAAACGTATGCAAAATTCAAAATATGATTTAAATTTCAACATTGTAGATCAAAAACGTTGCTTGCATCTTTTTGTTCCAACTATTCTCATGGTAAAAAAAAAAAAAGAAGATTGTTTTGTGCAAGTATTCTTTTGTTTGTTTTTTTGTTATTCTTAGAGTACATTTTTCCATACTATTTTAATTGAAGCCCTGCAGGGTTTAAAATGTTATATAAATTTTCAAATGGAATCATTTTTTTTCCTCTATTGAAATTCAAGTTTGTTTCTGCTGAATCCTACTTTTCTCATAAGTCATATATTTGAATACATTATATATATATTAATTTTCTTTTTTACTAAAAAAAAGTCCTTTCTTGCAGACTAAGAGAGATTTTGGTTATATTTCATTTTAATTGTTTTATAATTATTTCAAGTTTTTCTTTAAATTTAAAGAGCCATGATTTACGAAACCTGAATGATAGTTGAATATTGTACTCCTTGTTTATTCTTTTTTTTAAACAGGGTTTAAAAGCTTTAAGTTTGGTTTGCAAGGTTTGAGAAGTACTGCGCCTTAAAGAAACAAAGCTATTTCAATGAAAATTTTAGCTTATTTAACGGAATGGGAAGCTGTGTAATATTTGCTTTCAAAGAAGTTATAACTTTACAGCTATATGTCCACATTGATGCTGTCAGTTGTTAGTATTAGTTTACCTCAGTTGTTGGTATTAGTTAACTAATGTTTAGCAAGCTGCCTGTGAATTTAAAGATACTGCCTGGCATCTAAAGAAATTTGAAAGTGGACAGCGTTGCACACCTTCACTTTGTTTTTATTGAGGTCAAAATGTTGATGAAAGAATATTTTTTTTTTAACTTTTGTATAAACCTGGTTATAATATTTAGTAATACATGTATAAATTTTTTTTTAAGCAGTATTGTGATAATTGTCATTTTAGTAATTATCTGTATAATTACTAACATAATTTTCGTACAGTTTTGTTTTTGTGTTGTCAATCATCGCTATTATTTTAAATTAATAAAATATTTATATTTCTTGTTCTATGCTTTAAAAATGTCTAAAATCAATACGAACTGTATTATTATTGTATTTTCACTTGTATTGTCCCTCTCCATCTCTTTGGCACAAAAGCTGGACAAAGTGGGTGGAACGTTCAAAGTAGGAAGCAAAACTAAGAAGAAAAGCACATCGTCTGCCAACAACAAAGGCCCGCAAATTGATGAAAATGACAGCAGCGACCCTTTCACCGAGTCTGTGGATTTTGACTCCATGGAGACGGCGGAGGTCAATGAGAGATTTGAACAGCTTCTGGTGAGTCCATGTCTTTTTCAACAGCCATTCTTGGTGAACCTATTCCTTACTTCACCAGTGACGCCAAAGTTCCTTTAAAAAATATAGAGATTTGCGGTTTGAAAAGTAACCTCCTTTTAATACTAGTAACCATAATAATGCATTCTAATGGTATGATTCAATGCCACTTTATAGTAAAAAAAATGACCACTTGGTATCTTGTGAGTTACAATTTATGGGACCTTTTATTTTACAGTTTTTCCGTACCAGTCTAAAATTTTGGGATTAACGCAAAACCATCTGTTATGCTTACAGCTTTGTGAAACTAGTGGGGGGAATGATTCTTGCATGAGATATAAATGTGGAAGTATGAAGTATAAAATTAATCTTTAAAAAAAAAAAGAACATACTTCTATCAATCAATATTTTGTGCTCCTGTCTGCTTCTTATAAGCTTCTAAAAATGGCTTTGATGGTAGGTAATCATGTCATGTGAGGATCAGAGTAATGACATCTTTTAGGTAGGAAGCGATTAGATGGCTTTATCATAAATAACTTTGGGTATTTGTTTTCAGTGGTCTTTATTGAACTTCAAACAATGATAAAGCCATCACTAAAACAGATGAGAAATGAAATACATTTAGTGACATGACAATGATAGGACGAACAGGATTCATACATAAATGATAATTCTCTACATATGCATCAGTTAATCAACTTCAAGATGAATGCATGCATAAATATCTTGCATGTAGAAGTATGAAGTCTAAAATTAAACTAAAAAAAACATATTTCTATCAGTCAGTATTTTGTGCTCTTGTCTGTTTCTTATAAACTTCTAGAAATAGCTTTGATGGTAGGTAATGATGGCTGAGTCCTGTGAGGATCAGAGTAATGACATCTTTGTAAATTGACAGTCTGACAAATGACATGTCTAAAATAGGAAGATCATAGCTTCTTTTTTTTTAATGGACTGAGACATATCCTGTGTCAGAATTAAGATTGGTTTGTTCTATACTTAGCAACACTAAAGCATTAGCAGGATTTATTAATAAATGTATGGTATTTCTTTTGTGCATATTTAAAAAAAAAACGCTTTGGAGTGTTCTCCCTCGCCTAATCCTCCTCCTTCTTGCTTGACCTTCCTCTCTCCATTTCCCTCCTCTTTCTCTTCTCACATTATTTTGTTCACCCCCTATGGGCTCTCCAGATACCTTTATCTCACGGACTCTCTCTGTCTCTGCCTCTTTCTCTCTCTCTCTCTCTCTCTCTCTCCCCCTCTTTCTCTCTCTCTCTCTCTCTCTCTCTCTCTCTCTCTCTCCCTTTCTCTCTCTGTGTCTCTCCTTGTTTCTCTCGTTCCCATTCTGACACGACATCCCCCAGTGTTACTATAGAGGTAGACCCCACGAGTCTCAGGGACTCCCCACTCTCCAGTGTTGACACAAGGTGTTTGGAGATAGGGTAGCCTCTGTCTATGTAGTGTGGCTGTGGGTGTGTAACTGTTACTTAAAGTGTAAGGAGTCTTTTAGCCGTCTAGACCCAAAGCTTGGGGGAAAGGGCTGACTTGACTGGCTATGATCCGTTTGTTGGGCTGTGGAAACTGAAAAGCAGATCTGGCGTTTATTACTCGCCCTCGTTTTTTTTTTAGTGTGCGTGTATGGGTGAGGTGGGCACTTGACGGGAAGTGAGTGATGCAATGTTTAAACAGTGTCAGAGTTCGGGTTTGTGGCGGGGGGGGGGGGGGGGGTGCAGGCTGTGACGCAATGTTAAAAGGGTGTCAAATGGTTCACAAAAGCCTTACTTTATATGTAGGGCACCTTTGACTGGAACTCAAACTCAATAAGGATGTAGTTGTAATACTCTCACCCCACCGTGAATGCTTAAGATCGTGTCTTTTGTCGCACAAAAAAAAAATTGCATTGAGGGAGTGGGTGAACATTTTTTTTTACTTCTTAACTTTTGTTTACACAGATTTAAAACTCAATAAAAGAACCGATCAGAATATCAGTGTGTATCAGTGGACGGTAAATGCCAGTCCATCAGAATATCACTTTTATCAGTGTGTTTACGTACGGTTATACGTCAGTTAGTCCATCCAGCAAGTGATGTATGGGCACCGAGTGACCGGACATCGCCCCGCCTCGGTATTCAGTCATGTGGCCCATGACTGTGTGAGTCACGCTGCTCTGTAGACGTTCTTCGTGGTTTAAGCATCCGCAAGGGTCCCCAGGAGACTCCTAGATACGGAACGCTGGTCATGGAGAAGTTTTCCTTGAATAGTGTTACTTCAACATCCCATACGGAGACGGGCGGCATCAGTTGAGACTCCAACCCCCTACCTCCTGTTTGTAAATCCAGAGCACTACCAACTGAGCCATTTGACGACCTGTGAGTCAGGCTTCATGTATTAGGAGTATCATTGTTGGTTCCCTGTACATGTTGACGGTTTCGCCACTGGTACAGCCTGCGGGAAGGTGCAGGGGGGGGGGGGGTCCATTTCTGTTCTTACGGGCCTGATTTGGAATTCAGATAAAAACATTATTGATTATACAATAATAAACAACAAATGAGACTGGACATACGGAGCAAGATCGAGGGACCTACAATGCAAGTGGTTGATTTACGGTAACTAAAGGAGTAAAGTAGATTTGAAGAGACAATCTCAAACCTAAATCTAGCTCATGGCCAACAGATCAGATGAATACAGGCAAGAAAGACACAATGAGGTTTAGAATCGTCGATATTCTTCTTCTCCTTGTACTCTACCAGTTCGAATCTATTTTTAACGGAATCGCCTGCATACATTTCGATCACTCGGAGCATTTTAAGTGAGGAGGCACCACTCGAGAAGTTCTGTATCTTCATTTCGCATTTTTTACCCGCCTTTCGTAATTGTCTTATTCTCTTGTCTGGTGATAAATCAATACACTCTTTTTGTAACTTTTGTTGCTTCTAATAGGCTGTGAGATGCTAATAAACTGAGGTTCTGAGTATGACAGATGCACGTTTGATATGGGAAATTAAAGGAATATTGTTAAGAAATAATATGGAACTTAGGCAGCCATTGTGTTGTGTAATCCATCAGTACCAGAATTATAATACATGTACCGCCATTACATGATGTTCTAAATGAATACAGTTACAACAACACAGTGCGATAACAATAAGTAAGAATTCCTTGTTTTGTTTTAATTGAATACTCGTACCAGCATGGGCCCGGTGTTTTCTTACATAAAGCTTTGTCAGTGTATCTAGGTATCCGATGTACAGTATATATGTACCCAGTCGATCATATTAGGTGGTGTCAAGGCACCGGGTGCCCCTTTCCCGCTCTAGGATAATAAGAACATAGAGAAAATATATATAACGTCCGACTGTGTTATCTAAATACATGGTTAGTCGAAATCTACCTCCTCATTGTTCTTACAAACCCTAGTTTGTGCAGTATTTTCTCTGCATGTATAACAAAGGTCGGGCCCAAGCCCATGGCATTTTTATTTTCAGCCAGTTTTGTTGGCTCGTCGATGCCAGCTTTTATTGCTCATTTATTATTTATGTGGGTTTTCCTCGGGAGGATAATTATAATGTGTGTGGGTTTTTTTTTTATTGTTGTTTTTTGTCGGAGGATAATTATGTGTGTGTTGTTGTTTTCGTTTGTTTGTTTTTGTTCTTACCAGCGTGTATGCTATGTTACTGCCTTTCTTTGGCGTCTTAATCAGTAAAAAGGCGAGCATTAGAATTATATGTCGAGACGTTATCAGATAAGAGAAGCTAATCCTGAATAATGCGAAGATAAAATCGTCTGTGGTTCGAACCTAAAGCTTAGCCTTTGACGAGGGTAAACCCGTTACCAGCACCAGCTTTAAAACTAACACCCTGGATAAATAATAATCAAAGAAATGGCTTAAAAGATTGTCATCTCAGCAGGAGCAACTCGAGCTCTTGATCAATATGGAATCGAGGCTGTTTGGGTGTGCAAATTATGGGCGTTTTTTGATCCGTAGATGCTTGTCGCCTCTAGCAAACTTGATTCGTTAAAAACGGTGTTAACCCCCGTACCATTAATGTTTTCTTGTTTTCCCAAAACACTACCGTTAAAGACACTAAACTTAAATCGTGACCTTGAACATTTCCGACGGAACATAATTATATCGCATCTGTATGATGAACGCGAATCTCTCTCTCTCTCTCTCTCTCTCTCTCTCTCTCTCTCTCTCTCTCTCACACACACACACACACACATGCACAACATGCACACACTCTTTGTTTATGAGGGCTTTGAACGACAAAAGCTCTCAAGACTGACGTCTAACAATTTTACGGGACGATGCACATAAACAGAGCGAGAATACCTGTACTTGTGTCTCAACCGGTCTCAGGCCTACCACAGCTGTCTAGGATGGCAGTTAGTCACTAACGCGACCAGTTGAGACTAGGGGACCAGATCGAGGGTCGAACTCGGAAATATCCGTTCATTTAAAGGACCAGTAAAGTAAGTCTAAGATCTAATCATCTACCCCCCCCCCAAAAAAAAAAAAAAAAAAAAAAAAAAGAAAAAAGAAAAGACGGCTTCTGTTCTGGAAAGGTAACACCACGAGAGCCTTTAATCCATACATAGAGAAAGTAAGATAGATCAGCCATATATACACGGATGCACTCAGTTGGGACCTTACTTGGAAATCCCAAGTACATTTTGTAAACATGACACGGCGAGAATGTTTGCTCTGAAAGTGAGATCATCGGTTGTGGGTGTGGTATGAATGTATCTATCTATCTCTAAGTTTAAAGAAAAATCCCACAAGTGATCTTATGTGGAGGGGGCAAATAAAGTGAGATCATCGGTTGTGGGTGTGGTATATATGTATCTATCTATCTATCTATCTCTAAGTTTAAAGAAAAATCCCACAAGTGATAAAAAAAGGGGGGGGGGAGGGGGGCTTTGGACAATCAAGGCTGACACCCTGAGATCTCTGTTTCAAAGTGCTCTTTTTTGTTTGTTCCATCAAACTTTGGTTGTTTTTTTACGCAATCCATGAGCAGTAGCCAGAGGTAATGAATTAATGAGTACCCGTGTGGCAGACTTTGTGTTGGTTTATTATGTAATACTATCCCTTGGATCGCCGATTGTGCTGGCCTGTAGTGTATAAAAAGATCGTTATCAATTTAAATGTTATCAGTATTATCCTGTTTTTCCTTCCCCTACTTTAACTCTCAACTCTTCTTTATATCACATAAGAGTCGTGGTCGTTATGCGTTGATAGTGGTGGAGGGAGCATTGCTTTTACTCTTTTACTAAATGTACGATGGTCTTAAAAAAGAAGAGTCACAGAACAGACTGAAAACAACTGCATACTCTTCCTTTGTTGGGGCTGCTGTTATATAGATCTGCTACAGATATATATTTGCAATACTACTTTTGCTAATACTAATACATGTACTACTACTACTACTACTACTACTACTACTACTACTACTACTACTACTACTACTACTACTACTACTACTACTACTACTACTACTACTACTACTACTACTACTACTACTACTACTACTACTACTACTACTACTACTACTACTACTACTACTACTACTATTGCTGCTGCTGCTACAACTAATTACAACCAATACACCACATGTGCATGCACTACTCTACTCCTGTTTTGTGCCGATCGCTGCTCTCAGACTACGAGTGGTGAAAAAAAAAAGCAATATTAAAACACATCCTTCTAGTTCGAAGGCCTGTCGGTGTGTCACTGTGTACACAGCCATACACATCTTAAAGATTGACACAGCTTGGCTAGGCTAAGATCAACGGCGCTGAGAGTAACCTCGGCGTAATCTCTGCGTGTGCCAACTGCCAGTGTCAACTCCAGGCAGCCTGCACCTATGCGGTGACGTCAGTGTCACTGTCACCCATATATACATGTATTAACTATTATATAACACGTCTACGATGTCACCGTCTCTGCCTGGTTGATCTCTCGGCTCTCATATGAAGATCTTCTTGTCACACCATATTGACAATCTAGAGTCTACTGCCATGTACTCGCTTCTATATTGCGTCGAAATGCGGACACTCCGTCACAACAATATGAATTGAGCTTCTAGTTCTACAGTATAATCTTCTAATTTCTCGTAAATTTACGTTGCTGTTGGTTGTTTTTGTTTTTCATTTAAAAATAAATTCAGACTATGTTCTGTTGTCGACTAATAAATATGCTCTTTAAGTCCTGGTTTACTTAAATGACGTTCATTTTGTGTTTGTTTGTTTTTCTTTTTCGTTTTTGTTTTTAATGGACTCAGTATCACTCAAACACATCCCTCTACAAAAAATGTATCAAAACAACAGCAAAACATATACATATATATATCTGTCTAGAGAGGGGATGGTGGATGTAGGTGACAGTGTTTTGGGTCGCATAAGGTCAAGCACGCGTGGCACTCAGAACACTATCTTCTAGTCTTACTCATCACAGCGAGCGTCAAGTCGCCTAAGCTGCTACGGTCTCCGCTGACTGTGATGTGTGGACTGTGACGTGTGGTGGCTGGTGACTGTGGTCTCGAGCCAGTGAATTGCTATCATGCTATGCTGTGAGGTCTGAGATCAGGCTACATATTGTACACACCTGTTGCAGCTACTGGAGTGTAGAGAAAATAGCTGCCTCTGCTATTACTATCAGCAGCACTCAGCAACACATAACATTGGTCTAGTGTACTGGGGTCGTCTGAGGCGTAACTTCATTAACCTGTCCCGACAGCAGTCCCAGGCACTGTGCGCTCAATCAGCTGGACCGGGTCACTGGGCGGAACAGGGGCAGAGTCAGAGAGTTAGTCAGTCATTTGGTACTGGTCGTCGTCACAATGTTGATTTTTAAATATATCTCATGAAAAAGCTAAAAGGATGATGGAAATGGTAATAGGAGTAAAAGTAGTGGTGGTAGTTAATGTAGTTGTAGTAGTTGTAATAGTAGTAGTAGTAATATAAACAATAGTAGTAGTAGTAGTAGTAGTAGTAGTAGTAGTAGTAGTAGTAGTAGTAGTAGTAGTAGTAGTAGTAGTAGTAGTAGTAGTAGTAGTAGTAGTAGTAGTAGTAGTAGTAGTAGTAGTAGTAGTAGTAGTAGTAGTAGTAGTAGTAGTAGTAGTAGTAGTAGTAGTAGTAGTAGTAGTAGTGAAAGTAGTAGTAGTAGTAGTAGTAGTAGTAGTAGTAGTAGTAGTAGTAGTAGTAGTAGTAGTAGTAGTAGCAAAAGCAGTGGTAGTTAGGACGTGGGAGGTGGTGGTGGAGGTGGATTCCTATGTTAACACCAACTCATATCCAGCGCATACCTCATAAAAGTTTCTTTACAGGAAAAGGCATACGCTAATAGTAATATATGTACCAGAAGCCAGCACGAGTGATCCATCCAACATCGATGATTGACTACATTGTACCTGACTACCTGGACAGAATCGCTGGAGAGGCTTTGGGGCTTGATAGCGAGTTTATGATATCTAGAAGAACGCAATCTTCTCTCTCTCTCTCTCTCTCTCTCTCTCTCTCTCTCTATCTCTCTCTCTTTTTTTTTTTTTTTTGTTCTTCTAGTGAAATCAATTAATGAACACTGCGTCATTGGAATGTGAGAAATTTCTTTTCTGTCCCTGATAGCAATTAAGAAGAGGCCAGTCTGTCCTAATACACTGCACAATTATTATTTTTGGCCTGGTTGAACCCCTCTCTGTTACACACGTTACCAATGTACGGAATACAACCGTGTAGATGTATTGCAGTAACCTTACTCTATCCCGTACGCAATAGGCTATAGTCTGTTTGTGGATGTCGAGCGTTAAAAAACACCCACCAATACCTTGCACTGTTTTCACTGTATGTACTATGCTGTTAGTATTGGTATTGGGTGTCAGAGCCGATGGTGGCCTTATGATAACAACATCGCCTCCAGAAAAATAGACATTTAAACCTTACGGAAGGAAATAACATCGGTGCTTTCGGGTTCTCGTCTTAATATACACAAGAGTGCCTGAAGAGACATTTTCATTACACAAAATATTAGTGACAACTTCAATGACGATGATAACGCATCGTATCCACGCACTCTTACAAAGCCGTCATTGGTTTTACGTGTTGATTCTGCATAAATTAATAGTTATTAATGTTTTATAATGATATACGGTGATTGCAAGTGGGATTTGATGACATCTACCACCGTTGTTTGTATTTTATTCACGATGAATCATAACATTCCAAATTACTCTTGCCATCTAAAAAATGTTAAGTGGAAAAAATGTCTAGATAGCAGCGAATATGGAATTACTGGATTTGTTTTTGTCTTTACGATAAAGTATCCACGTTCAAAAATATTTTTATTCTATAAAATCATTACAATTGAGTGCGCTATAGCCCTTTGAAAGCTTGTGACACCTTTTTCCTTCTTAATGTGGCAAGGTTGTTATGTTAGGTGGCAACATGTCATAGTGATTGAGGATTTTTACAATACACAACTTGAGTCGGGAAATGAATTTGTTGCTACGTGGACAAAATGATCTGGCTAGGCATCCAATACCACCAGTTCTCGTTGTAAACACCGCAATTAAAGACACCACTGACACGTACAGTTGGTTCGTCCACGGTTGCATTATTGATGAAAGCGGGGATTGTTTGATTTCAGTGATTTGAAAATAAAACCAAGGGAGTAACATTTTGCATTGGGCTTACTGAGTATGAACAGCACCCGTGATCTCACTTTTATGGTGTGAGCTAAGTCGAGGTACATGCATTAGTTGAGAACATCGACGTTGCGAAGTCTCTATATTGTAGGCCTTTCTCTCTGTCTGTCTGTCTGTCTGTCTGTCTGTCTCTCTCTCTCTCTCTCTCTCTCTCTCTCTCTCTCTCTCTCTCTCTCTCTCTCTCTCTCTCTCTCTCTCTTTCTCTCTCTCTCCAGCTATCTCCTATTCGTGTTATTGTTGTTGTTGTTGCTGCTGATCTAGTATCAACTTTTCTTTTTGTATCATGTAAGTTTTTATCGTCTTCGTTTATGACTCCGTTTACTCTGGCATCGACCACAAACTAGTATCAGCATTGCTGCTACATCTCTAAGAGGGGGGAGGGGGTGGTCAGAGATCATTCATGTCCGAGCTCGACCGTGGGGCCTTTAGACTGGTCATCTCGTTCTCGTCATCTTGTCATTGTTATGCATTGGACTCGCCCGAGATCGAAGCATGGCCATCACTGTGGTTGGATTAGTTATGTAACCAGTATCGATTGTGCTATCCCCCACCCCTCACACACGCTATCTGACTATTCTGTGGCGCGGCCAGTTGCAAATCTATCTCAAATGAATAATATTAATACAGCAGGGACCGCTTTGTCTCTTCGAAACCGACGCCACATACGTCTGTTTCGCAGAGCAATCAAAGATTGGAACCCATAAGGCCTCCTTTATCGATCAATGCTGTAACTGATCACCCTTCTCTCCTTATCCAGATTCCGTTTCCCGTCTTTGACCTCTGATTGAAACCTTGCTTTCTCCTGTGACTTACACGCTTTTCGGATAAGTTGGAGCTACAACGACCATTGCTTTACAAATACAACGACGATTGCTACTACTACTACTACTACTACTACTACTACTACTACTACTACTACTACTACTACTACTACTACTACTACTACTACTACTACTACTACTACTACTACTACTACTACTACTACTACTACTACTACTACTACTACTATTAGTCTACTACTAGCACTTTCACAACCATAAACACATGATCATACATTTCTTATTATCTTGTATTGCGCTAAATCAATGACCTTCTTTGGATTCTTACGCCTAAAAAAAACTGCTGACATTGTGCTTGATTTACTCCCTCTAGTTTATCTGTCTGTATCTCTTGGCCTATAAGACGGTATGCAATGATAGTAGATTCTGTACTTCGCCTTTTTTGTTTACCCCATCTCGTCTCTTATTGTCTGTTTGTTTGTGTGTCTGTCTGTCTGTTTGTTTGTCTGTCTGTCTGTCTGTCTCTCTCTCTCCCTCTCTCTCTCTCTCTCTCTCTCTCTCTCTCTCTCTCTCTCTCTCTCTCTCTCTCTCTCTCTCTCTCTCTCTCTCTCTCTCTCTCTCTCTCTCTCTCTCTCTCTCTCTCTCTCTCTCTCTCTATCTCTCACACAATAGGACGGCTGTGTATGGATTAGCGGCCACATACCAGGGCAAGTGGCGTGACAGTCTGCCAAGCTCCTGATTATATCAATAGGTTATCTCAAACGCCTTGTGTTCATCTAGTATATGCACTAGTATAGTTCGACCAGAGACAATCTGGTTTGACCAAGACCTATACGTCATCTATCGTAACGCTCGCACACCAAAGGCGATTGCACTTGAAGTAAATTACAAACTATATTTTCTTAAGCTTACTAACCAATTGTATTGAATGTTCATGACAATCCTCGTGGATTTAGTCTCTTTTAAGAGAGCTGTAACCATTGCAGCAAAAAGTGAGGGTAAAAACAAACAAATTGGAAATAGCTCTTAGTTCTAAAATTTATGGTAAAATCCATACACAATCAAAAGAAAAAGCGTGTAGGTTAGGAGGCCAAGCGAGAGGGCCAATCTTCACGACAAGGGTACTTGAGATGACACGGTCTTATCTGAGCAGCAAGCCCAACTTATTGAGAAACATTATGAAGATGTGCTTAGATCGCATCGCACACATTCTTTTCCTTAAGCCGTATCATATTTAAGATGATGCAATAAAACAACGCCTTAAAAAAAAAAGAATACATGTACTTTACAAACCACTATCTTCTTTTAAGAGACTCAATGAATAGAGCAGTACACATAGAGCGTGGTACACCCGAAGAAGACATTATGGTGGGCAGGGCTTATGAAAACAGCGATTCAACCGCTTTCTAGATCCTCTTCTTCTTTCTTTAGAATTGTGTGCCTCTGTATTATTATTTTTCTCTAGAGCTCTCTCCATCACCCATAGCCCAATGTAGGCATCGCCTTGACTGGTGCAGTAATGTTTGGAGTCATTGCATAATGTAAAAATGAAAGCTGGTGCATGTGTTTAACGGCTGTTGGCTGGGCCGATTGTTATTTGAATAAAATTGCCACTACGTTGGTTACGCCTCTCTCTATACTTTCCCTCGCTCCTCTTTCTCTCTCGTTCTCATCCACCACTCTCTCTCTCTCTCTCTCTCTCTCTCTCTCTCTCTCTCTGTGTCAGCTGACATACCACTCCCTGATCTCAAAACGCGTCTATTTGTGAGGAATATTACGTCCCACTCTTCATACTAAGCATTTCTAGATAGCTAGATATTCCCACTATAACCAAGAAAGGCCTATCCTTACTGGAGGATCAGGGTCTGTTCGATAAAAAGAAATTTTTTTTAAGAATCATGGGATGGAGACCACATCAAATATTAATATCATCTTAGGCTTCATTTGAAGAATAAGCTCACTTTTTGTTTGATGTTGTTGTTTTTTGTTTGTTATTGAATTAAAACCAACTGCCTTGTGTGTTTGTTTAAGGCGTGTTTTTTAAAGCTAGAAAAGACTTATGTTCCATCTTTACTCATTGTATGGTGGCCTGATTGAATCCTGTCTACTCAAGTCAAAGTGGGATCATTTTGAATCCCGCGTGACTAGAAAATAACCTTTTTAAGGACGTTTTTCCCAGACTACCCGCCACTCTATGTCGATTTTTCTGAATGTGTGAATCCGTTGCTCTCAGTCTATCCATCTCGCTCCAGTCATGCCTGCGGGCCGTGAGCAATACCCCCAGGAAATGAGTCATAATCTCACACTCTTGGTGATTTCTGAAACAGCCCGACTCAACAACAGCTGCGTCAGCTCTCTCCTCGTGTGTGTGTGTGTGTGTATTCGTGTGCATGGGTTGTGTGCTTTTCAGTATACGTGTTTGTGTGTGTGTATTTGTTCCTCAAAATGGGTAGTATTTGATTCTATGTATGGTTAATGTTTGTTTCTCTGTGTGTGTGCTGTTTGTTTCTCTGTATGGGTGTTGTTTGTTCCTCTGTATACATATGTGTGTATGCTCCTCAGTTTGGGTGGTGTTTGTTCCTCTGTGTGGGTGCTGTTTGTTTCTTTGAATGTATGCGTCTGTTCTATTGAATGGATGATGTTTGTTCATATGTATTGGTGTTGTATGTTCCTCTGTATACATATGTGTGAATGCTCATTTGTATACACGTGTGTGTATGCTCATCTGTATGCATGTGTGTGTGTTTGTAGATATGAGCGCACTGATATTATATAAAGATTATATAGCCTGTATGTGCTGCCGGCTGTCCCACAGCTGTTACTACTACGTGTACTGCTGCAATGCAGACTTTGCGATCCACTCGACGAAGGCGGGTGACATAATCACGCCTTTTAGGCATCGTGTTTTCTGATCGCTGATTCGCTCCGTATGTCTAAGGTAGCGCTATGATTGGACGCCGGTGCAGATTCCCTTACATATTGAGTTCGTCTACGCTATGGGCCCAGTCATCGCAAGATCTGTGGTGTTTAGTGAATGGTCCCCATCACCGTCGGCTCCACGATATCTCCGCCTCACTGTTTATTGTGCATGTATCGGATTATCGTAGAGGACGTGTTTGTGTTAGTGTGTGAGTGTGAGATCTGTTTTACGGTCATGGTCACACCTTAGATCTATAGTAAAATATATTACGTGCTATAAATCTAGAGCTCTGTACAGCTCCATTCATATGCTTCACGGTCTACGATGGGGTTTTATCAATAATCCACTCTACACCCAGGAGGGCTAGTTGCTAGGTCGCGCGCATTGGTCCACATCCGGCCTTTGTTGGGGGTGGGGGGGGGGGGGGGTGGTAGCCTTAGGATAAATATCAGCTTTCGATGCAGGAGGTCCGAGGTTCGAGTCCCGCTCTGGCGATTGAGGCAGACTCATGGTATCCCCACACTGTCTCTGTCAAACGTTAGTCTTGGTGCCCGTTCGCAATATAGTCTATATGTTAATGACATTAGACGCTAAGCAACAACAACCACGAGTTAGCAGCTCAGTAGAGGGCGTTGGCCCACATCCAAGGACAGACCAAGTCGTCCATGTAAATAAACAGTTGAATTAATTCGTTTAACTGACCCGTAAATAACATTTAACTGGTTTTGAGACATATCAATTTAAAATTATTGATTATTGGGATAATGGGTTAAAAATGCTTTTTTTTGCGTCGAGTCTATCCCATCAACTACTATACCATCAGGACCTGTGTCACTAAACCGCACCCTTCTCATTCTGTGAATCAATTTGTTAGGGCTGACAGATAGTGATGAGTAGAGCTGTATTAGCCCCAGCAGTTTGGGTTGAGTTGATTTAGTTGTTTCACACTAGTGTTTAAGATCCAACGTCATCACTCAAAGGCTATATTGTGAACAGGTCCCAAAAATATTGTCTGACAATTTTACATGCTGCCCCACAGAGACAGTGCGGGGATACCTGGACTCCTGTCTCAGCCTTTCACATTAATCTGACACTCAGTAGGGGACGAAATTGGACAAATACAATTTTGACTGATCGTGGGTTTCAATCTGGGGCCCTCTCGACAAAACGACCATGGCTCCACCACCTGCGCCAGTTCGTCCCCTCTTTCTTCTAACAGTTTGGGTTCATAGTACTGGTGGAAGCTATAAATCACGCTGTCTCACTCCATATATAAACATTTTTCTTTACTGCAATACTTGGCCTGTCTTAGTTATGGATCCTCACCACACACCCACACGGGCAAGGCAGGGAAACTGTGACGTCACCCCGTAGACTTAGCATTGGGCCCTCACGACAACGCGAAGCGCGGTAAACGTTGAGCCCAGCAACGGTTTTAACACGGCGCGCTTTTGATTTTTGTTCATTAGTGCTTTCATAACAATTAAAACAGGGGTGTTATACTTAGCGCAGGAAGAAGTAAAACTTGTGCTTATTGCACTACGAGAATTATTACCTAACCCCTGGTCGAATTTTCGGGTTTCGATCCCTGCCTTGGTTAACTTGTGCTGTCTTTGCACACGGGCTAACTCTCCATAAGATGGACACTGTCACCTCACTGGTCGCCATAAAAAACATCATCAATCTGTGATCACCTGATCTCCTGCTTGTCAACAGTCAAGACTTAGTTCCTGCTCCTTTTAATTGGTTTTTCCAAGTAAAAAACCACGCGCCTCTTTAAACATCATACCCGAGCAGCGTCTAGATCTACTTAATTCTTACTTAGTATCTAGGAGTTTTGTGAAGATTGCCACTAGACCTAAGTTCCTGTTTCACTCATTCATTTATGCTCTTCACCGCGGCGTTATCACGTGCCACTTGACGGTTTATTTATACATTCTTTCTCCGGGTTTAACGTCTCCTAGGTTCCCCTTGGGGATCCTATACGGCGAACAACAGTCAAGACTTAGTTCCTGCTCCTTTTAACTGGTTTTTCCAAGTAAAAAACCACGCGCCTCTTTAAACATCATACCCGAGCAGCCTATAGATCTACTTAATTCTTACTTAGTACCGGTATTTAAAAGTTTTGTGAAGAATGTCACTAGACCTAAGTTCCTGTTTCACTCATTCATTTATGCTCTTCACCGCGGCGTTATCACGTGCCACTTGACGGTTTATTTATACATGTATAGATCTTTTTTGTTTGTTTTACTGCCATAGCATTAAGATGGTAGTAGCGTAGCTGCCAACCCAACCAGACACCATTGCGTGTACGTTGTAAACAAAAAAGTGTAAGAAAACGCGTACAAAGACGCTATTTTGGCTTAAGGTTGGTTGCTCTATAGTGGATTGGTGGGATCAATATAGGGCTCGCGCTCAGACTGACAGGGTAGCGATTTGTTTTGTTTTTCGTTTAGTTGCTTAACGTCTAAGGTCTGCACTGTACTTGCTATATGGTGGACGGGCTCCAATACTGACGTCTGACAGTTTTATAAGCCGCAACACACGAGACAGCGGCGTAGAGAGTAAGAACTACTTTGTCGTTAAAAAAAGAAAGGAAAGATTAGGGCTTAATATTAATTCTTCTAGGGAGCTTTTTTCTGGGACTGTCAATATTCTTTATCCAAAAACGTCTCCCTGTCTCTAAGTATCAACTGATTACCTCCATCCTTTGAAACTCAACCGTTTAATCTCGATGTATTACACGTTATTATTAAACCTATCGACAGCTACCTAAAATATTCACGTTAATTATTAAACCTATTGGCAGCTGGCTTGCTATAACCACAGCATCTCCGAGCGGGTGAATAGGTGGACACAGATCAGCTGAGGGTCAAATCAGTGAGTTATATGGATGTTTACCAAAACACGGCGATAATCGAAAATGTTAATGTGACTTTCTAGCTCGACATGCTGGGTGACACTTTGATTGCTTTGAGTTTCTTCTCATATTGGTCCTCTTCCTCTTCCTCTTCCTTGTCATTCTCCTCCTCCCTACAACCACTTCATCTCCTCTTCCTCTTCCTTCATCGTGTGCTTCTTCTGCATCGTCTAACATTTAATCTCCGCCACCTGGAAAGGGGGGGGGGGGGAGCCTTGAAGTAGTTTTTCTTTTGTAATCGTTTAACATTTATTTGGGCGGGGGGGAAAGGGGGGGGGGGGGGCGGTAGCCTTGAAGTAGAACACCGGCTTTTGACGCAGGAGGTCCGTGGTTCGAGCCCCGCTGTGGCGACTCATCCCCTGATGGTTGGGTCGATGTCATTGTCAGTTTAATCTGACTTGCTGAGACATAGTCATGGTATCCCGCACTGTGTGTGGCAGCCCGTAAATCTGTCAGGCGTGAGTCTTGGGATCCGCCCACAATATAGCCTATAGTGCTGACGTTAGACGGTAAGCAACAAAAACAGCAACCACCATCTTGAAAAAAACGGTATGTTGGCGCTGTGGTTGACCTCACGCATCCCAACCAGCCATCAAAGGGTACACATGTTAACGTAAAGTGTAAGAAAATTCCCGCAAAATGCTTTTTGGCATACGGTTGCCAGCTCTTGACTATGCCACGGTGTTTATCACGGTTTTCTACAAATGGACAACATTTGTTTGACTTGAGAAACTTGAATTCTCGCTGAGATAAGAATGGTGTAGATAAAGAGCCGCCCATCCTAACTGGAAAAATAAAGCGTTTGAAGAAAAAAAAGTTTTTGAAGCCTGTCGAGTGTGTACTTAGCTTGCCTAACTTGTGCTAAGCCATTTTTCCACTCAGATTTTCTAAGAGCATATTTTTAAAGTTGTAGATAGAAGCGCCTGCTGCTGTTTCTAATTTTTTTTTCAAACTCTTTTCCTTTCACAAGAAAATATACACAGCTGTTTTCAAAGGCCCGCAGACCAATAGGCTCCCATGTAAAAACAGCGTGTGTCTTTGAACTTCAAGTGGAGTGGGCCTATGACACTCTCTGGAAGAGATTATCTCAATTGACAGCTTTAACTCAGCCTCAGTTTACGAGATACGGTTGTGGTTGTTTGACTATGGCTGTATCAGTTTGCGTTACAAAATTTGCGATAACGTTATGGTTATGCCATGCATTTCTGGGAAATCCAATCGGCTTTCTAAGAAAAATGAATAAGCGTCTTACTATTATATTTGAAGAATCCACGTTGTCAACGCGCGATACTGAGTCATTTCTTTTAAAAGTTTGCGCTAAATGTTAATGGAGATAACGGTTATCTTTCTCTTCTATCGTTAATAAAGATACAGAGGGAGAGGGGATGGCGAGCGAGAGAGAGAGAGAGAGAGAGGGAGAGAGAGAGAGAGAAAGAGAGAGAGAGAGAGGAAAACAATAGGAGAGGAAGAGGGAGAGAGAGAGAGAGAGAGAGAGAGAGAGAGAGAGAGAGAGAGAGAGAGAGAGAGAGAGAGAGATAAAGATGTCGATAATAAAACAGGGAGTGACATTTTTGGCTGATTTACGTCAATGTATCAAGATTAACGCCCGGAAGACACGGAACCCATTCCTGTTTCCATCCAATGCTACGTGTTTTTTATACAAGGCGTACAAATACCTGGGAGATCATACCGGCACTTGTACTTGGCACTAGTGCAGCACATCTCTCCCTGCCTTTGTTTGACGCAAATGTTTTCCTGCCTCTGATCTTTCTTGGTGGCCATTTATTACATTATCAGTCTCGAAGGGCAAGTGACTTTATAGCGAAATTAACTGATGCGTTTTGGCGATTTGTACACTTGCTTAGCTCAAACATTTTCAAGTAGGTCGAGTTCCTGAGACCACCGATTTTGGTTGACTGAGAGCATCGTTGGTCAAAGAAATAGTTCTCTCCTAGTTCGACGGCTCTTAAGTTCTCTTGGAGGATCTCACACATTTGCCAACGGAACATATCCTGCTGACGGTGTTACCCCTCCATCTCTCCGCTCTGACCCGGTGGCCTTCTGCCAAATGCCAGGCCAGGATGTGGAGTGAGCGCTCCATTGTTCCTGCAGGAGGCCACACAGTGCTGTAGGTTGTGTGAGTTCCTCAGTCTCTCATTGTTCCCCAGGGAAGAGGTTTGGGGGGGGGGGGGGGGGGCACATAGCGCTGTGGGGTGTGAAAGGTACATGAATGGGGTACATGGGTGTAAGGTATGTAGGGTATTGATCTCTCATTGTTCTCGCTCATAATTATAGTCCCCAAAGCCAAGGCCATAGCCTCGAATTTGAGATATGGGCTTTTATACCAGCAAGACTAGCAGTTAATGGTTGGAGGGTAGACATAAAATAGACTTGCTCTAAAAACTTGGTCGGACCTTTGTGCTGGTACAGAAGTACAAGACAGTCAACTGTCAGAACTGATATCATGCCAAGATAGCGCATGGCCAGGCTTCTGTTGTATCGGAGTAGAGCGCCAGTAACATTTTCTTACATTTCTGTATTTACCGTCAAGATAGAAAAAAATGATGTGTGTATAATGTTGTAAATAGGCCAAAAGACAAAAAGAGGCAAAACACACACTGAAAACCAACCAAACAAAACAAGTTAAATACAAAAATAAAACAATGAAAGGAGAGTTATAAGTGGTATAAGCATATTAAGAGAAGATCAGTTGGTAGCGCTCTGGACTGACAATCAGTAGGTTTGAGGTTCGCCACACCCATTCCCATCCCTCCGTACAATTCATTTGAATTTAAAATACAAAGTGTTTCGAAGTATAACTGGACATAAAATTCGCCAAATGTCTCTTAGTTTAGTCTGATTCTTCTGTATCCACCATGCAAAATGGTGTACTTGTAACATGAATTCATCGTATACGTCCGGTGAAGAGACAAGCAGTCGGCCTACCAGCGCATGTGACCAGGTGCGGGGGTGAACCCCTTGTTTGCTCTGCTCAATCCATACCTCTACTTTTTCAATCGGATACTTTTTTTTGTTCATTTGTCATCTATAAAGGAACGTACTTCTATGCATTTGATCAAACTTCTGTCTTTCTGATTGTAGTCACCAATCCAACATGTTGAGATTATAATGGTCTCTGAATCGCCGAATCGACTTTAAAATTTTATCGGTTTTTGTTTTTGCCTAATTAACACATGAAAGGGAATAACGTGGGGGGGGTGCGCACATAGCGCTGTGGGGTGTGAAAGGTACATGAATGGGGTACATGGGTGTAAGGTATGTAGGGTATTGATCTCTCATTGTTCCCGCTCATAATTATAGTCCCCAAAGCCAAGGCCATAGCCTCGAATTTGAGATATGGGTTTATACCAGCAGGACTAACAGCTCAAATGGTCGGAGGGTAGACATAAAAATAGACTTGTTCTAAAAGGTTGGTCAGTTGTGCTGTTACAGAAGTCCAAGACAGTCGATGGCCAGAACTGATAGCATGCCAAGATTGCGCATGGCCAATCGCTTCTATTATATTGGAGTAGAGCGCCAGTTAACATTTTCTTACATTTCTGCGATTATCGTCAAGATAGGAAAAATATGATGCGTGTATAAATGTTGTAAATAAGCCAACAATAAAAAGAGATAAGACACACCCACACACACACACACTAAAAACAACAAAACAAAACAAGTTAAATACAAAAACAAACAAAAAACGATGCTTCTTAGTTTGGTCTGATTCTTCTGTATCCACCTTACAAAATGGTGCACTTGTGATCTGAATTCGTTTCTGTATCTGTTGCCCACGCCTGGTGTAGAGACAAGCTCTAGTCGGCCTACCAGGGCATTTGACCAGGTTTGGGGGAGGGGGGAGGGGCGGATACTTTTTTCTTCATTTGTCCTCAACAAATGAACTTAATCTTATGCACTTGACATAAGTTATGTCTTTCTGGTGGTAGTCAACAATCCAAGCTGGTGAGATTATAATTGTCTCTGAATCGCCGAATCGACTTCAAAATTCTATTGGCTGTTTTTGCTTGATTAACACATGAAAGGGAATAACGTTATATAGAAAATGTGGGATGTTATAAGGGCATATCATCTTTTCAGATTTGGGGGAAAGTTCTTTGACGGAATCTTTAAACATTTTTGTTTTGCTATCACCATCAACTCTTTGCGAGGTTCCATTTATACATTTTGCGCTTTTTAGAGAAATGCAATAAAATTTGGAGTGTTACAGATTTATGACTAGGCCGTTATTCTTAATCTTTCTTCTATTATGTTAAAACCCGGATTTTTCCTACAGGTTTAGCATTGATGATTCTGTTGTATTATTAGAACACTATTATGCAGTTACCTCTGATTTTACCAAAACTCCAGATAGAAACTTTGTCACCCCAGGCATCTCTTTCTACCTTTCACATATCCTGCACAGCACGTAAAATGTCCTCTCAGCACAAAGAGCCCTGTAAGTTCAGTCCTACCCATTACTAACACTGTGCTTTCTGATCTCTGCTCCCCCCAGGCACATATCCTGCACAGCACGTAAAATGTCCTCTCAGCACAAAGAGCCCTGTGAGTTCAGTCCTACCCATTACTAACACTGTGCTTTCTGCTCTCTGCTCTCCCCCAGGATGACATGAACCTGACGGAGCCCAAGAAAGCCCCGCTGCGAAGCAAGGACCTCAAGTTCCGCCGCCAG
Organism: Elysia chlorotica; assembly: GCA_003991915.1. Classification (NCBI taxonomy): domain Eukaryota; kingdom Metazoa; phylum Mollusca; class Gastropoda; family Plakobranchidae; genus Elysia; species Elysia chlorotica. The sequence continues at coordinate 635,420 of RQTK01000115.1, read as the reverse complement.
ATGTTGTCCATGCACTCCAGGGGGGCTTCCAAGGTGAGCCAAGTCAGCGGTTGGTAGGATTAGTCTTGTTGTTGTTAATCCTGTTGGTATGTTGTTGTTGTTGTTGTTGCTATTGTTGCTGATGTTTAAGTTGTCCATGCACTCCAGGGGGGCTTCCAAGGTAAGCCAAGTCAGCAGCTGGTAGGGTTAGTCTTGTTGTTAATCTTGTTGGTATGTTGTTGTTGTTGTTGTTGTTGTTGTTGTTGTTGTTGTTGTTGTTGTTGTTGTTGTTCATGAACTCCAAAGTGCATCCAAGGTGAGCTAAGTCAGCAGCTGGTAGGATTAGTCTTGTTGTTGTTAATGTTGTTGGTTTGTTGTTGTTGTTGTTGTTGTTGTTGTTGTTGTTGTTGTTGGTGGTGTTGTGTTGTTGTTGTTGTTGTTGTTGCTGCTGTTGAGAAAGTTTATGTTGTCCATGGACACAAGGGGGGCATCCAAGGTGAGCTAAATCAGCAGCTGGTAGGATTAGTCTTGTTGTTAATTTTGTTGGTTTGTTGCTGTTGTTGTTGTTGTTGTTGTTGTTGTTGTTGCTGCTGTTGAGAAAGTTTATGTTGTCCATGCACACCAGGGGGGCATCCAAGGTGAGCTAAATCAGCAGCTGGTAGGGTTAGTCTTGTTGTTGTTAATGTTGTTGGTTTATTGTTGTTGTTGTTGTTGCTGTTCATGTTGTTGTTGTTGTTGTGGTTGTTGTTGTTGCTGTTGCTGATGTTTACGTTGTCCACGCACTTCCGGGGGGCTTCCAAGGTGAGCTAAGTCAACAGCTGGTACGAATAGTCTTCTTGTTAATCTTGTTGGTATGTTGTTGTTGCTGCTGCTGTTGTTGTTGTTGTTGTTGTTGTTGTTGTTGTTGTTGTTGTTGTTGTTGTTGTTGTTGTTCATGAACTCCAAAGGTGCATCCAAGGTGAGCCCAGCCAGCGGTTGTACAGATTAGTGTTGTTGCTGTTATTAGACCAGCATCTCAAGTTATTAGTGTTATTGTTGTCTTTATTGTTAACGTGGACCATGAACTGCAGAGGTGGATCAAGTTGGGCGGTAGCTCTAGTGTTTAGTGTTGTTGGTATTGTTGTAGGCAACGCTGTCCATGGTTTTCTTAGGGCTTCTAAGCTAATCTGTGCGTCCAGCCTTTTGAACAACGCCCCCCCCCCCCCTCTCTGTGTCTGCTCTCCCTCTTGAACACCCCCCCCCTCTCTCTCTCTCTCTCTCTCTCTCTCTCTCTCTCTCTCTCTCTCTCTCTCTCTCTCTCCCTCTATCTCCCACTCTCTCTTTTCCCCTTTGAGACTTTGACAGATTGCGAGTTAAAAATAAAAAGATGTAGTCATCACCAAAATTAGTAAAGCCAGAATGGATTAGAATGTCAAATTCTGTCGGTGCCTTTCTAGAAGGCGTTATTTCAACTCTAATGGCCTCCCTCCGTTCCGCCTAACACAACAAGCACAATGTCATACGCTCTCAATGACTTCACAGAAACGCTAGCTTTGATATTATTACAACATTTTATTTAATATATTTTTGTTTGTTTGTTTTTTCTTCTTAGAGTATGTATAGCTCATTTTCTTCAAAAAGAATGCTTGTTTACTTTGAAGTATTAGACGCACGTCTTAAAATATCGCTTTTCTCTAACTTTAAGCGTCACAAATCAATAAAACGTATATGTTTCTCGCCTTTTTTCTACCCTGAATCCCGTCACTGATTCTACTGTACTGAGGCTTGTCCAATGTAACACACGCTAGGACTACAGCTGCTGCCTCGATCCTCTCGGCTGTGACAGCGATCGATTGATTATAGATCTAGTTTAAATTGTAAAACTTCATAACGCCTTAATATAACCCACTTAGCTTTGAGCAACAGTGTAAATAAACACGGGGCTCAATGGCTCTAAAATTCAATGGCGGGCTTATGATTATGTAGAGTTTTAACGTTAAGCCACATTATAAGTAAGCCAGATAATTGTAACAGGGTGTCGTAATCCGCATCACGAAAGACTCAAGCTGGGCTAGCTATGTCTTTTTGTAGTTTTTTAAGCTTTAATTCAGTTAAAACAAAATATAAAATACGTAGGACGCACTTAATGTTTAAAAAGAAAAAAGGGCGACACGAAATAGTATAGTAGGACACGCGGGTTAGTCAAAAGATAGAAAGACTGGTCCTTATTTAAGTGTCTGCTAGGTTATCAGGGAGAATCTTTTTCGTCGACGGGTCCCGAGAGTTCTATCTGGGAGGTCTTCGGACGATCTTCCGATCGGGCGAAATGTATTTGTCCGATTTCTTCCCCGTCTGGCCATGTCAGTGTCAGGATAATGTGACCGACTGGGATGGAAGCCACGATGCCCTCGCACAGCCTATGTGTGACAGCACCTACAAGTGTCAGACCGTAGTCTTGGGACGCGACCGCGATATAGCTTAATTGCTGACGTGGGGATTCAAGAAATTAGGCTTTATTCATCATTTTTCAATCGTCTGTGCCGACTGGATGGGCCCTGTGGGATTTAGGCATTGGTCTCTGTCGCAATGATTATTTTACTTTACCTTGAGTTGTTTTGTTTCTGTAATTGTAATTAGAGACGCGAGCCTCCCTATCCCCGCACAACCTCTGTGTGGCTGCACGTAAAATTGTCAAACCGTAGTCTTGGGACGCGACCGCGATACATATCTTAATTGCTGACGTGGGGATTCAAGAAATTAGGCTTTATTCATCATTTTTCAATCGTCTATACCCACTGGATGGGTCCTGTGGGGTTTAGCCATTGGTCTCTGTCGCAATGATTATTTTCCTTTACCTTGAGTTGTTTTGTTTCTGTAATTGTAATTAGAGACGCGAGCCTCCCTATCCCCGCACAACCTCTGTGTGACTGCACGTAAAATTGTCAGACCGTATTCTTGGGACGCGACCGCGATATAGCTTTATTGCTGACGTGGGGATTCAAGAAATTAGGCTTTGTTCATCATTTTTCAATCGTCTGTGTCGACTGGATGGGTCCTGTGGGATTAAGCCTTTGGTCTCTGTCGCAATCATTGTCTTACTTTACCTTGAAATTTTTTTTGTTTTGTTTCTGTAATTGTAATTAGAGGCGCGTGCCGTAAAACAAACTCACTCACTCACTCACTCACTCACTCACTCACTCACTCACTCACTCAAGCGAGCCTAATTTTGTCCTCAACGCATGCTTGTGGTGCAACCTTGAGAGCTGACGTCACATTGGGGCACACTACAGAGCAAGTGTTACGAGCCATTAGTTCTATTGTGATCGTAGGGTTATCGATTTTTGTTGGGGCTCGGATGTGCCGGGGTTGTGAGCGCTGATTAAACTGAATTTACTGCTTTTGGGGTTGTAAGCAGACAGTGGTATAATGTAAACCATGGTATTGGGTTGAGCCGGTAAAGTTTGAAAAGAAAAGAATAGGAAAATGGGGAAATTGGTAAACGATAGACAGATAAGGATATCTTGTCATGGTCGAGGAGGGCTCTTTCATTCGTTCAGTAGTTGGTGGTTTCCGAACGCCCTTCTCTCTTCGACTCACAATGAAGTTTTTACCTGATAAAACTATTTACTGCATTTGGGCTTTGTATAGATTATTTTTAATCAGATGGTAAATCGTTGTTATATTGATATGATCACAAGTGAGCCAGTTAGCGCGTGCGATAGCTCTCTAGCTTTTTCTGGCGATCAGAAGATTCGAGGGTTGAATCCCAGCTGGCGCCCCGTCTCCGTATAAGATTCTCAAGTAAACCTAGAGCGTGAAAAAGGGGGTGAGGCAGTGGTCCAACGTAATATCGAATAGCGCTTGCTTTTTACTCGGAAGGGTGCAGTTCAATCCCTGCTCTGGCCCCTTATCAGTTTATATCAGTATCATGTGATTGGCCAAGTACCGTGTATCTCACTTGGGGACCTGTCACCTCAAATGATCTTTTATGAGACTCTGAATAATTATGTTAAACTAGAAGAAAGAGCTTCGTTTTCTACGATCAAAGACTACGGGACCGAGAACCAAGCAGGTTCGGATTTTATTTTTGAAATTGTTACTATTTGGCGTCGTCCTTCCACAGTTAACGCAATGGTTTATTTGTTTCACGTGTCTCGTCTTTTCAATGATGTGGGTTTTGATAACAAGTCTGTCTGTCCAAGGCAGTAGAAATGGTGTAATAATGATTATAAAGTGGTTTCAGGGGAATATACGGATTGCTTTTTCAGGCATGTCCAGCTTTTTGGAATATTTTATGGCTAAATAACGATTGTTCTTGTCCTAGGGACTACTGGTTGGGTCGGTGTCAGTATATGTGACCGAATGAGACAGGAGTCCAGATCTCCTCGTCCCGTCTCGTATGTGACAGCACATAGAACTGTCAGGCGTCAGTCTTGGGACCCGCCCACAATATAGCCTATGTAGTGCTGACGTTGTACGTTAAGCAACCACCTCAAGTCAACTCTGGTCTCAAGGCTAAGCCTTCCTACCGACACCGATATGGGTGCGATCCCAAGCCAATTATGTCCACAGACCCGTACAGCAGATTGGTATTCCCGACTGTCCGCTTTTTTTTAATCGTAAAAGAAATCTGTACCTTTCTTCCAAACCGCTGGAGAGCATATTAATTTACTTATGTTAGTGACCGTCATCAGCGCCTACTGAGGTGTCTGAAGGACATTGGTGTGTATAATAAAAAATTTAACTGTAGTAATCTTACACATGGATCTTTTAAATTTCTGTTTATACCCTTTACTTTTAACCAACCTTTTAATGCAATATTTGTATGCTTTTACCACTTAAAGAGATAAAGGAGTCACCATTGCTACTAGTATAATGTATTAGCTGTCTTCGGACACCATGGGCAAATATAGCCGTTACCGTGCCGTAAACCAAACTCACTAACCCGTCCATTCTGATTTTTCTGATAAAAGGAGAATGCGTGTGTGTATGTGCGTGTGCGTGTGTGTGTGTGTGTGTGTGTGTGTGTAGTCCGTGCAATCTGTCGCCCGTCTTCAATAGATTATTTTACACTCGGTTCATCGCTTTCTTTGTTCTTTGTGGAAGAGAAGCTCTCGCCTAGGTTAATGTTTCGTAATCTCCCAAACAGTGTCATGTATGACGATGTGCCCCAAGGCTTACGTCTGAAAACATTTTTACGTGTTGCCTCATAGAGGAAGTGCGGGGATACCAGGACTCCAGTCTGACATCGACCCGATAAGTATTTGACGAATTTTGAAAAATATCTTTGCCTGATCGTGGGATTGAACCGAGAAGCTCCTAAGTAGGAGTCGAACGGCCTACCACTTGCGCCACCTAGCCCCTCTTCCAAACATAGAGAGTAAGTATTGCAGTTCAGTTTCCCGGTATTCGGAAAGCTGATCCAAACATAGAGAATAAGTATTGCAGTTCAGTTTCCCGGTATTCGGAAAGCTGAACAATCACTTGGGATCTGATAAGGTTCGGAATGGTGTTAGGTCGCGGTCACATAAATCTATATAATGGCCCTATAATATTATCTAGAATGGTGTGGTCGCGGCACAGATTTCTATTAATAGAAATATGTGGGTCCCGGTAAACGTTTCAATGATCTATCCTGTGTCTGTGGTTATGTGTCTACCTTTGTCCCGTGCTCATAAGAATGCAGGCCTCCCTGTTCAATAATACCCCTATCATTTTACAGGAGCACGCGACAGGTGACTCAACCTTTACACCCCATACAATACCAAAGCATGTCAGGTTGGCTAGAGCAATCATTGAGATTGGGAGAGAGATTTGAGGGGGTGGTTTGGAAGAGGAATCACTCTAAAGAAACACTTCTCACCTATTGGATTTTAAGAAAATTTACTTTAATTTCTACCGTCGACTTCACGACTTGGACATCTCTCTCTCTCTCTCTCTCTCTCTCTCTCTCTCTCTCTCTCTCTCTCTCTCTCTCTCTCTCTCTCTCGGGGGCGCGGTGGCCCTGGGATAGAACATCGGCTTCCGACGCAAAAGGTCCGTGGTTCGAGCCCTGGCGATTTCGCTCCCTACTGGTTGGGTCGGTGTCAGTTTAATGTGACCGGCTGAGACAGGAGTCATGGTATCCCCGCCCTGTCTCGTGTGTGGCAGCACATAAAATTGTCAGAGGTTAGTCTTGGGATCCGTCCACAATATAGCCTATACAGTGCTGATGTTGGACGTTAAAACCATCTCAACTCAACCCTTTCTCTGTCTGTCTATCTGTCTGTCTGTCTCTGTCTCTCGCTCTCTGTCTCTCTCATCTCTCTCTCTCCTCTGTGTATCTGCAACCCCCTCCCCCCCTCTAAACCGTGTTTTGTGTGTGTAAGTGCGCCCTGACCCTCCATCCTTCATTGTCCCATTAGAAGTGAAACTCAAACCTTATCCCATAACACATCCATACTGAACTTCAGAGCATCCCCCGCCGCCGCCTCCTCCAGTCTCCACACAACACAGCAGCGGCGACCAGTTAGTTCAGTTCAGTTAAGTTAATCATTATTTTGTCCCTTGCTCCAGCGATTGCTGTAATTACCTGGCTTTGTCGGGCGGCGGTATCAATTTGTCCGCCCTGTGTCCACGAGGCATAGGACACTGTACACAGGACACTGGTTTCACCGGTCAACTGGTCAGCCGTTCATCCAATTAGTCCAGACTCAGACAGCCGCCCGTGTTTACAGGGAGGACATTATTAGGGGATGTTTATGTTTGTGTGTGTGTGTGGGGGGGTCATCTTATCTGGTTTGTAGCTGGTATTTATAGGATAGTAAGTCTTATAAGCTTAGATATTGTCTTGTGGAATTTTTTTTTAATCATGGTGGGAGGTGAAGTGTAATGATTAATGGGAGTAATTTGCTGTGGATGTTTTGATGGGGCCGGGTTGAGATGTCACTAGGTAGGGGAATGGCAAAAAAGGAAATGAAGTTAAAGGTAGATTTAGCGAGAGGGAGAGACAGAAAGATAGAGAAGGGAGTGATAAGGGATGGAGGGAGGGGTCACACATAATTAGAGGAGGAGGAGGGGATAATTATGTGAAAAGAAGCTCAAAAGGGGGTGGGTGGAGATGGGGGATCACACACCTAGAGACGGAGAGAGGAACTAGAGAGAGAGAGAGAGAGAGAGAGAGAGAGAGAGAGAGAGAGAGAGTGTGATTTGTTTCTTTTTCTTTTGGGGGGTATGGGGTATAGACAAATAGAGGAAGGAAAGGAAATTTGTGTGGTGGACCGGGGGGGGGGGGGGGGGGGGGAGCGGTGGACCCGGGGCGGGAGGGAGAGACAGAGGGAGAAACTAGAGAGAGGGAGGAGGAGGATAAGTCGCTCATTACTCTTTGCTAATTCAGTTAGAGTTCATTCTCTGAACCCAACATGTACGATAATGACAGGAGAAATGCCAAGGCAATTTCTGCACAATTGAAGCCCACAGTCTAACAACGGGGGATTATTTTCTCCGAAAACCGCGACATGGATCATTTTGACATTGTAATTACCTAGAGTAGAATTCCCTCATTGTGTATGGGTGCTCGAATACCACTAGTTAGTAAGTGGATGAGTTGGTCGTCGGGAGATGTAGTAGTTGTAGTTGAGTTGGTTTAACGTCCAACATCAGCACTATATAGACTATATTGTGGACGGGCCCCAAGACTGACGTCTGACAATTTATGTGCTACCACACACGAGACAGGGCGGGGATACCATGACTCCTGTCTCAGCCGGTCACATTAAACTAAAACCGACCCAACATGTATAGGTGCTCGAATACCACTAGTGAGTACGTGGGTGAGTTGGTTTCTGAATGTCAGCGAGAGTGTAGTAGTTGTAGTTGAGTTGGTTTAACGTCCAACGTCAGCACTATATAGGCTATATTGTGGGCGGCGGGCTCCAAGACTGACGTGTGACAATTTTATGTGCTACCACACATGAGACAGGGCGGGGATACCATGACTCCTGTCTCAGCCGGTCACATTAAACAGGGCTCGAACCACGGACCTTTTGCGTCGGAAGCCGATGTTCTACCCCAGGGCTACCGCCCCCCAGGAGATATGAGGATTGCATTGTTTTAAATTATGTTTTTGTTGCTGTTGCTGTTGTTGTTTTTAATCTCTATGTATTAGGTAGAGATCACGTGTCTAGTGTAAAGCCACAGCCCGTCCGAGGTGAAACACGTGACCAGTGTGGTCAGTGGATGATTGACCAGCAGGGCAGTGAGGTAGCCGCTGTGTCTCTTACGAGTGATACAATGTTTGGACTCTGCAGGGACTTACTGCTGTTTAGTTCAAGCCTCTTGGTTCCACTCCAAACTTTGCTTTGTGATGTTTTGGATACAGGCTTTCGAAGTGTGTGGCCTATTCAGCCCCATTTACACTTTTTCTTCTATGTCTCGGTGGGAGATTTCTTTGTTCTGTCACACATTTTTTTAGACAACTTTATCATAGAGTATGAAATAGTGAGAGGTTTTATGGCGTATTTTGTGTATATAGCTGTTGCTGCCTTCTTTAAACCTTAGTAAAAACTCAGGCTGCGGTTTGTTCAACCGCCCTAATTTCAGTAAAGAAAATGAGTGATCACGCGTTTCTAACGCTAGCTCCTCGTATCAACCTTACTTTGAGTTCCCTGTGGAACGTCTCACTCAATCTATAGTCTGGTTTTGTCCTTGTGACAGATCCAACCTCTGCAAGGCTCTTTTTTTTAGCCCAACGCATTTGTTACGCAATACACGCACATAATTATACACAGTTCGCGACGCCAGTTTTAGGAGATCGTGTGGCGGATAAATCCAGCCCCTAGTCCGTAGCCTGTAGCCTGTATCGTGTATCATGTATGTAAAATCTCGTAGGCGAAGGCGGATATCTGGCATGCGCCAAGACAATGGAATTGAATAATTTATTTCAAAGCGGCGGAAGGTTGGAAGGTTGTGGATCCGCGTAACATGATTGATATGTTTGCTTGTCTTGAGGCGTCCGTCTGACATTGAGAAAGGCCATGCTTGATCTACGAGTGGGCTTGAAAGAGGTTCTTACTTCCTAGGGGTCCTGGATTAGATCATAGGGCTGGGGGAGGGAGGTGGAGAGAGAGACAGACACAGATAGACATACAGACAGAGACAGGGACAGACAGATAGACAAACACGATTTGTGGTACATGTGATGTATAAACACAGGTAAGAATGAAGGTCCCTTATTTTCCCACAGACTGGACCAGGAACACCTCCTCCTGTTTCAGCAACGCTCAGTCGATTCGAACCTTGCACCTCTTGCTTGTCAGCCCAATGCACCACCGAACGTGTTTTCTGGTGAAGGCACCAAGGGCACTATCACTAGTAATGTTGTACTAACTGGGAATTTACCGGGGCCCAGGTTTACAAACTGACATCCAAGCAGGTACCTGCACAGGGATAGTCACTGATAGTATCGGTCGACATCCCTCTTTATTCTCTATAGAGGGAGGGAGAGAATTATCTCCCTCTCTCCGGGTTTAACGTCTTCTAGCTTCCCCTGGGGGATCCTATACGGCGACTGGTCGACATCCCTCTAAACAAAAGCAAGTAAATGAGAATGTTTACTCAGTGTTTATCTAGAGTCCGTGAGATGCTCAAAACAATACACGTCTCTTGTTACGGATGCGGCGCACACTCACACACATAGCAACTTTCCACACCGTATGGCCTTGTGCATAGAACTACTGTTGTATTATACTTGCAGATTAATTTTTTAAACATTGTAGTGCTGCATGAGTGTGTTTGTCAATATTTTATATTATCATCTTTATCGATTTCACTGTGTGTCTGTCTGCCTCTCTCTCTCCTCCCCCCCTCTCTCTCTCCCTCTCTCTCCCTCTCTCTCTCTCTCTCTCTCTCTCTCTCTCTCTCTCTCTCTCTTTTCCTCTCTCTCTCTCTCTCTCTCTCTCTTTCTCTCTCTCTCTCTCTCTCTCCCTCTGTCTCTCTCTCTGTCTCCCTCTGTTTCTCGATTTGTCAGTCCACTGCAACACTAAACAAGTCAACGGTCCCGCTGTTGGTCTTTGTTTGACCATAACTAAAGATAATCTTGACTTTAACTGGGTTGACCCGGACGCTTGAGGTTAGTACCATGGTTTGGTATGCGACGGGACTCAGGGAGGTCCGCAACGGGACTCAGTAGAGTGGAGCTTTTCCTCTGTTAAGGGGAGCGTGGTGGTCCAGGGGTAGAACATCGGCTTCCGCGCAAAAGGTCCCGAGTTCGAATCCTGGCTGTTGCGTTCCCTACTGGTTGGGTCGGTGTCAGTATAATGTGATCGGCTGAGAAGGAGTCATGGTATCCCCGCCCTGTCTCGTGTGTGGCAGCACATAAAATTTTCAGACGTCCGTCTTGGGGCCCGTCCACAATATAGCCTATACAGTGCTGCTGTTGGACGTTAAACCAACCCAACCAACCAACCATCCTCTGTTAACCAGACATACACGGTCTTGGCTAATTTTTCTGGTTTGAGTTCTTTGAAGGTAGTATTTAATATTAAGGTCTCTTCTTGTTTAAGACCTTAGTCCCCAATGATCTAATTCGGCGAAGGTCGCAAGACTAAGGTCTGAAGATAAACTTGCTGCCACACAAAGACAGTAGCGGGGGCAGTTACTAGGAACCCTGTCTCAATTGGTCCCTTACTACTGACACCGACTAAAGTATTAGGGGACGAAATCCGACAAATCTGCCCGATTGTGGGTTCGAATCGGGTTCCTTCCGGTTGCAAACCAAATTCTCTACCACTATTTTAGCTTAAACAAATTTGAATATTTTTTCAACTCTAAAGGCCAGTACAAAATATTCTATAATAGTGCACATCTTGGGCATAGTCCCGAGACAAACCAGGTAAAACACGTTTGTAGAGGTAAGTCTATAAAACAGCAAAGCAATGTCCATTCACTATTATTTTGCAAGCGTGATTAGAATGCGCAGCAGGCCCTCTGTTGACACGCTACTGCCACAGGAGTGAGAACGTTGAGAGATGAGAGGCCCCGGTACAGTACGTGTATTTACTTTGTGTACACGCCTACACGGTGGTAGGTAGCATTGTGCTGCACAGCAAGACAGAGAGAGAGAGAGAGAGAGAGAGAGAGAGAGAGAGAGAGAGAGAGGGGGGATATGTGTTAAAAGGTGAGAGGGAGATAGAGTGTTAAGGGGTGAGAGGGAGGAATAAAAGGAGGGAGAGAGACGAAGCGACGGGAATATAAATATAGAGAGGAAAAAATAGAGCAAAAGTGAAAGGGAAAGAGATGGATGGAAGATGCGAGAGGAACAGGGAGTGAGTGAGTGAAGAGAAGGAAGAGATAATAAGGAGAAGAGAAGGGGGAGATAGGGAAGATACATAATACAGGGAGTAGGGGGTGAGAGACAGAGAGGAAGAGACAGAGAGAAAGACAAAGAGAGGGACAGAGAGGCATCCTGGCGGAGAGAGAAAGCAAAAACGTGTATTGGCTTTTTATTAGAGAATGGCGTCGCTGGGAGAAGGTGATGCTGGTGGGTTGGGAACACCCGGGGATGTTAGGAAGAACGGACTTGCGTGTTTGTGTGAATCAAAGGGGGTTGGTGTGAGGGGATGGGAGGCGTGAGGTCAAAACACACGTGGAGATGAGGAAATGTTTGTCTAAATTGGGCGATCTCTAACTTCCTGGTGATTTGTTCCCTTTTGGGACGGTATTGCTGCTGCTGTTGTTTTTGTTGTTGATGTTGCTGTTATTGTTGTGGTTGTTGTTGTTGTTGTTGTTGTTGTTGTTGTTGTTGTTGTTGTTGTTTTTGGTGTTGTTTTTGGTGGTGATGATGATGACCACGACGATGATGCTGCTGATGATGACGATGATGATGATGATGATGATGATGATGATGATGATGATGATTATGATGACGACGACGATGATGATGATTTAAGAAATAAGGGAGTTTATTGTTTGAGCACAATAGTCTGTCTTTGTGGGCATTGTATAAGAAAGGTAGTCAATTGTTCGAGGAGTCATGCATTTCAGCTCAATGATTATAGGGAAGTCTATGATCATACTTTAGATGAAAAGTTACATTAAATCAGTCTACTCTTCTTTCACTTCAGTTGAACTTAAGAGTAAATATTGATTTACCCATATTGTGGTTGGGAAAAGAGGTCTATTAACTTTGTTGCATTGTTTGTTCAATTTGCTCGAGAAATTTGAACCAGACAGGCCATATTAGTCAATTTCGTGGAATCCGAATATGCTCCAGTGTCTTATTAATTTAGCGGAGTGTTTTGTTTTTTTCTGTTGTTTTTTATCTTAAATTTTCAATCTCAAAATTCAATATGGTAGAAGCTGGGAAAGGGGCGGGGGTGGGGGATGGGGGCGAACTGGCTCAAATGGTAGAACATTAATCTCCAGATCAGAAGGTCTGCAGTTAGAATCCCACGGTTGGTCAAAATTGTATTTATCAGATTTAGCCCCCAACTGTTTGGGTAGGTGTCGGTTTAATGAGACCAGTTGAGACAGGAGTCATGGTGTCCCCCCACTGTCTCTGTTAAAAATTTGCCAGACGTTAGTCTTGGGGCCCTTCCATAATATAGCCTATATAGTGATGATGTTGAACACTAAACAACAAAAAGCAAACACTTTTATTATTTGCCCCAAGATCAAGCGGCATACAAAAATTTGCATTTAACAATTTTATGTTGATTCAGGCAGTCTCTAGAAACGAGCCCTGTTGGTAAACCTTAAGTTGAACATGTAAAGTAGTATTCCATCTGGAGACCACCGTCTGATTCCCGTATCTGATTGTGCGTTGTGTTTCAGGCGCGGCGCGGAGAGCTGGACACACCACACGCCTTTGTCCAGGAGCTGATGAACGCTGACCTCAAGGGCCAGAAGAGAACGCAGGTCCTCGAGTCACTCAAGGTGTCCCTCACCAGCAAGCCTGTCAGGTGAGGCGCAGTTTTAACCCGAAGTTGATGTCAACTGGTCAAAAAGTAGCCCCAGATGGTTTTTTTAATTAAAATTTTTAATATGGCAAGTTTTCTTTGCAATTTAATGTATTCCTCGTTTAAAATTGTATCTCCTACTCAAAGAACTTTTTTGACAATTTAAAAATTTGGGGCCCACAGACTCCATGATGCACGGACAAGGGTACAAAGCACATGCACAACGTACAATAGAGATCAGGGCGTTTTTATATCACCCGGACCTCTATGTTGAACTGTCATTCAGAAGATTGGATAGTGGAAAGGATGTGTATTGAGAGATAATTGAAGTTTGTAAAGGATGTTGTGTCTTCACAGATATGAGCAGAAAATGTAAAATGAGAATAATGATGAATGTGCACGTAGCAAAGCCAGCCAGGCAGGTAATTAGAGAGAAAGGTAAAGTGACTTCTTATAAGGGTCATTTTTTGTGGAATACAGCAAAGTTTCCCAACAAAGCTTTTGGAAAGTTCTGCTATGTGTGCTGTTCATCAGTCGCCTATAATTCAGAAGGAAGATACGATATAATGTTTGAGTAACAATTTATTCCTACTTTCTTTTCCCTGTAGCTGGGCTGTGGAGTTTGGACTCTTTCCAGACTTGCGGTAGGACGCCTTAGAGTGCATGACGACACTGTTCATTCAGCAAGACATCATATTCGATGTTCCATGTGAGATTCAGTCTGAGAAAACCTTTATCTGAGCTGCTTGAGATAGATAAAGAAATCTTTGATTGGTTTAATAGGGAAACAGGTCTTCAAAATTTTTCTTTGAAAATCTTTATTTACACCTGAATACTTAGACAAGTTGGCAAGACCAGTGATTTATTTTCCAGTAGTATTCTGGGTTCTTCATAAACAGCCATTAATAGATTATCAAGTTTTTTCCCAATACACTCATTAATGTACACCATTGATAAAAACCTAGAATTGAGTATGTCAAAGAAAAAAATGCCTTTTTGTAAAGTAAGTTTATTAGGCATCTACTTCCACATAGAGCAGCTTGGAGACAATGCATTGTTATAATATGTATTATTAGTGGAAATAACATGTCAAGGACTAAACTTCTTTTATTTAGATCATCAAGATGCAAGACAAGTCATTAATTGATCCTGGTTTGATGAAATTTTAGAAAAAAGGATAGCTATTAGAAAAAGAATTTACCTCCGATATATTGAAGTGGCATACAGAACATGAAAATAGAATTTGATTGTTCAAGTTTCAACCTTTTGACTTTTGATAGTTAAACAACCATTTGGAGAAGACTGAAACCCTTTACATTGTTTCAGTATTGCTGAGAGGAGGAGTACCTATGAGTGTGTGCGGTGTCTCAAGGCTTTCATGAACAATACAGTAAGATGAGTAATAGTAGCTTAGTGTCTATTTAGTTTACTCCGTTCTGTTCACTTCCAACATGCTTAAAAAATAATGTTTGTGATGAATCATCTCAATATTTATTTTGCATACAAAGATAAAATAGAAAGTTGGTTTCTGTAAGTTTTGTTCTAACTCTTAACCTTTTTTTAACTTTTTCTTTTTTTCTGCATGGTCGACACTCATTCTTTTCATGCAGAAAAAGGATTAAATGGGATACATTTACACAGTGGGGTCGCATTGATTTTGCCAGTTATGCTCAAGGAATCCCATTATGATGGGGATGTTCCCAAAACTCATAAAACTAAATTTTGCAATTTCCAAATAAAATGTCTATACCCATTGCTTACATAGAGACGATTTGACTCAGTTGAGTTAAAACTGTGCTGATAAGAGATACAGTTAAAAAATAGCTGCCAATGTAGTAATCTACATTGAAATATTATCACCACCTTGAGTAGGAATCATGCATTGATTTTGTCCAAGTGATTAATCATGCCCCCCAAATCCGTTTAAAGATATGCCTTGCTGAGTTGCTGACTCTCTCTGCGCCGATCTCTAGACGAATAGGTGCCGAGTAGAAGGTGCGGGTTCGATCCCCGTCCATGTCATCAGTCCAAAATGTGTCTTTGTCTACTTGTCTTATCTGTTGGTCTCAAGCTAGACCTAGGTTTGTGGCTGTCTCTTCTAACCTGTGTTGATCTTCCCATGAACATGCATTGATTTTGTCCGAGTGATTAATTATGCCCCCCAAATCAGTTTAAAGATATCCCTTGCTGAGTTGCTGACTCTCTCTCTCTGTTGATCTTCCCATGAACAGTATGGCTTGAAGAAGATTTTAGGACATGAGGAGGCGCTGACCATCATGTCTCGGACAATCGACCCTGCTGACCCGCCCACGATGCTGGAGGCGGTGAGACTGCTGGCTGCCATCTGTCTGGTGCCGCCCAATGGGTGAGTTGAGTTGAGCTGAGTTGAGGTGGTTGCTTAATGTCGAAAGTCGGCACTATATAGGCTATATTCGCCATCTGTCTGGTGCCGCCCAATGGGTGAGTTGAGTTGAGCTGAGTTGAGGTGGTTGCTTAATGTCGAAAGTCGTACTATATAGGCTATATTCGCCATCTGTCTGGTGCCGCCCAACGGGTGAGTTGAACTGAGTTGAGGTGGTTGCTTAATGTCGAAAGTCGTACTATATAGGCTATATTCGCCATCTGTCTGGTGCCGCCCAATGGGTGAGTTGAGTTGAGTTGAGTTAAGGTGGTTGCCTAATGTCGAAAGTCAGCACTATATAGCCTATATTTGCTTGAGGCTTCAGGATCAAGTCTCTTTGAATTAAATTGAACCTTCAGAATGCTTTTCATATTGCATGTTTTATGCATGCCCTTTTCCTTGTGTGCACACTATTTTGGAAAATTTTCAATAATTATGGAAGGTAAAAGGTTTCATGTTTTATTATTTAAAAATGGAAGGTGCGCAGATCAATACAAAGAGGTGCAAGCACATCATATCGATTTGCACAACATGTGTGCTGCGTGATGGGAGAAGATTAAGTCACTATAATTCATACATACATATTAAGATTGAACTATGTTATGACAGGTTTGGGTTATAGAAATAAAAATATTAAGCATTAGCAACATTAGATTTAATATTGAATCAGATGGAAAATAAACAATTTTGCGACAGATTCCAGGTACAGAGATCAATCAAAATATTGAACCTTTGTAACATTAGGTTCAATATCAAAGCAGATTTTCTGAAAATTATTCCATAGCAGTCAAACTCATTTCTGCTTCCTCGTAACCAATTGTCCTGCAATGTTTTCTTCATGTCAGGGTTTATGTTTTGTTTTTCGGCATATCAGTAATGGCTATATTATATAATGCATTAAATCATGTTGACCAAACTGATTCTATTTTTGGTTCTGTGTTTGTGCCAGGCACGACAAGGCGCTGGAGGGCATCACAGTGTGTGGAGAGATCCGCAGCCAGGAGCGCTTCCTACCCATCATCAGTGGACTGAGCATGCGTGACAATCCGGCCATGCAGGTAAGGGGTTACCTCCCCCTCTCTGCATCTTGCTCTCCTCTTTTTTTCTTTCTGTTTGTTCTTTTTCCTGAAGATGTGAAGACATCGAGTCAGAAAAACAGCCATCATGATGATAAAAATAACGGTAATAATAATAATGAGGATGATAAGGATGACTGCAACAATCATGATAATACTTTATTAATGATGGTTGATTTTAAAGTAGATGTTTTTATGTAAGCATTTGCACATTCAATTCATTAAAAACATATTTTTTTGTGACTTATTGATTTTTTTTCCAAATGCCAAAATGTATTGCTTTCTTAGCTTTGATACCCCACTAGAAATTAACCCTCATCTTACAGCATGTTTTGCACCCCGTCCTTATTTGTCATTGGGTCTCCATGGGACCCCACTTTTTAAAAATCAAACATTTATGTTTGAGGAATAGATACAATTTCACCTGCCAACATTACGCTTTGGGCGTAATTTATTACGCCCAAACGCGGCAAATTACGCTTTACGCCCGGTCTTTGTCATATTACGCCCGGTGTAGCACGCCACCCTGACCAGCCCGCCAGGGCTAAAAACTCAGAGTCCGCCTGGCGGCCGCCAGCCAAACTCAGGAGTCTCTCTGGCGGCCGCCAAAAGCACTCTCGGGTATCTGTGGCGGCCGCCAGGAACACTCTATCTACGCGAAACCGACTCTGACTTTTTTGTTGAGCCAGAGAACTGAAAATGTATAACAGAACATCTTTTTTTAAAGTTGTGCATACGTTTTAAGCTTTCACGGACATAATTATGCATCGCAACTAAAAGAAACTCAATTTAGACGATACAGAATGAGTGAAAAGCTCAACTCCGACAAAATTTTGTTTACTTAGATCTAGCATTCAGTCACCCACGCGGGTTACCAGATACATTTTCAGCTTCGGGCCAAATTCAATTTCAAAAAACCCCAGAGACCAGAGTTTAGGGGCCAAATTATTATATACAGTCATCATGTTTACTACTGTTACTATTATACTGCTTTAATTAACCTTTCTTTAACGGTGCATAATTAGATGTGAAAACCATGGAGTTATATGGCATCTGGTCTACAAACTCACAAAAAATTAAGGTAGCACAATGATCTAAGTCTAGCCTTTGCGACGAGAAAATGTAAGCATACAGGATCACTCACATGTAAAGTAGTTTACGAAGTATGGCTTGCTTTTACATCCAATACTCTGCATATTGCTGTTTATTTCTTTCAATATAATATCTTCGTGGTGCTGCACACAGAAATAAACATGATGATTTTTGTTGTCATTCTTTGACTAAAATATAACTAACAGAAAAGAACGACTATGTACAAGATTTCTGCGAACCTCTGGGCTTTAAAAGCAGGTATTGAAGCACAGCTTCGTCAGCTTCCCTCTCTTGCTCCTGTTCCCAATGGGTAGGTTCACACGTTGGGGACAAAGACGTAGCTATACTAGGTTTACTCATCAAAGGCGCACCATAAAGGTTCCACGGGGAATGAAGAGCAATCATGGCTGGCGTGACATCCAAATCCTTGTTGATCTTCCCATGAACAGTATGGCTTGAAGAAGATTTTAGGACATGAGGAGGCGCTGACCATCATGTCTCGGACAATCGACCCGGCTGACCCGCCCACGATGCTGGAGGCGGTGAGACTGCTGGCCGCCATCTGTCTGGTGCCGCCCAATGGGTGAGTTGAGTTGAGCTGAGTTGAGGTGGTTGCTTAATGTCGAAAGTCAGTACTGTATAGGCTTTATTCGCCATCTGTCTGGTGCCGCCCAATGGGTGAGTTGAACTGAGTTGAAGTGGTTGCTTAATGTCGAAAGTCGGCACTATATAGGCTTTATTCGCCATCTGTCTGGTGCCCCCCAACGGGTGAGTTGAGTTGAGCTGAGTTGAGGTGGTTGCTTGATGTCGAAAGTCGGTACTATATTGGCTATATTCGCCATCTTCTGGTGCTGCCAATGGGTGAGTTGAGTTGAACTGAGTTGAGGTGGTTGCTTAATGTCGAAAGTCGGTACTATATAGACTATATTCGCCATCTGTCTGGTGCTGCCCAATGGGTGAGTTGAGTTGAACTGAGTTAAGATGTTTGCCTAGTGTCGAAAGTCAGCACTATATAGGCTATATTCGCTTGAGTCTCTTTGAGTTAAATTGAACCTTTAGAATGCTTTTCACTCACATTGCACGTTTTATGCCCTTTTCCTTGTGTGCGCACTACTTTGGGAAATATTCAAAAATTATGGAAGGTAAAAGGATTCATATTTTATTATTTAAAATGGAAGGTGTACAGATCAATACAAAGAGGTACAAGCACATCATATCAATTTGCACAACATATGTGCTGGGTGATGGGAGAAGATGAAGCCAATATAATTCATACATACATATTGAAATTGAACTATGTTATGACAGTTTGGGCTATAGAAATAAAAATATTAAGCATTAGCAACATTAGACTTTTGTGCCAGATTCCAGCTACAGAGATCAGTCAAAATATTGAACCTTTGTAACATTAGAATCAATATCAAAGCAGATTTTTTAAAAATGATTTCATAGCAGTGAAACTTATTCCTGCTTCCTCGTAACCAATGGTCCTGCAAAGTTTTCATCATGTCAGGTCTTTGTTTTGTTTTTCGGCATGTCAGAAATGGCTATATTATATAATGCAGTATATGTCGACGGAGCTGATTCTATTTTTGGTTCTGCGTTTGTGCCAGGCACGACAAGGCGCTGGAGGGCATCACAGTGTGTGGAGAGATCCGCAGCCAGGAGCGTTTCCTGCCCATCATCAGTGGACTGAGCATGCGTGACAATCCGGCCATGCAGGTAAGGGGTTACCTCCCCGTCTCTCCATCTTGCTCTCCTCTTCTTTTTTTTCTTTGTTTTTTTTCCTGGACATCGAAACTGAAAAACAGCCAGGTGCCATCATGATGATAAAAATAACGGTAATAATAGTAATGAGGAGGATAAGGAGGACTGCAACAATAATGATAATACTTAGGCTTCATTTATTATGGTTAATTTTAAAGTAGATGTTATGTTGGCATTTGCACAGTAAGTTCTTTTTAAAAAAATATTTTTTTTGGTGACTTATTGATTTTTTTTTCCAAATGCCAAAATTTACTGCTTTCTTAGTTTTGACATCCCACTTAAAATTAACCCTCATCTTACAGCATATATTGCACCCGTCCTTACGTCGTTGGGTCTCCATGGGACCCCACTTTTAAAAATTCAAAATTGATGTTTGAGGAATAGATACAATTTCAATGGAGGAATGCATAAATTTGATTTTTTTTTTAAACAACCTAATCTTAGTATCTTAATTTAAATGAAAGAAACTCCACGAGAGGCCAATTTTTGTTTACCGACATGCATTAATGTTAATCTCTTGGTTGCGTTAACTCCTCACAGGTTGCCTGTATCCAGCTGGTGAACGCCATAGTGAGTGCTCCGGACGACCTTGACTTCAGGATGCATCTCAGGAACGAGTTCATGCGCACTGGCCTCATAGACCTACTTGGGGTGAGTTGACAGCGCAGGAACTTTGTCTGATATTCCCAACAGGGAAGAGAGCAGAAAGCTGTAGCTACTTCAATTCTGTAGTTGTTTTTGTGTTGGTTTTTTTGCAATTCTGAAACATGAGGTGTTAAAGAGAAGTTTTGAAAGAAATAAAAGAGATTGACAGATCTTGCTGCAGTTCAAATTTCTCACACGTTGCTTGATAAGTTCAGCAAAATTTTTTTTGGTTATTTTCCTTAGGATATTTTCTTCGTTTTTAGGACATATGAAGACATACTGATATATTAATTTATAGATTGAAAAATAATTCTATGAATAATTTGAATATGATAGGGTCAAGCAGTGCAGAAAATGTACTTAAGAAATTTGAATCCTTTAAGCATTTGGGATTTTGCTCTGTTACGGTACATTGAATTGATTGAAACCAAGTTTCTCACCCGTGGTTTCTCAGTGGCTGGACCAACAAGAGGACGAAGAGGTCAAGACGCATCTCAACATTTTCCACGGCCACAAGGAAGACGACCAGGAAGAGTTCTCACATCGTTATGACAACATCCGCGTGGAGATAGAATATCCTTTTCTCCCTCTGGATCTTTGAGATGACGATTTTATTTTTAGCATTTCGAAATCAAGTAAAACATTTGTATAAAGCAAAGACATTTTTTGACTTCTCAATAAATCAATTGACATAAGTAATGTTTCGATTTTTGTGGTATTGACATTTTGTTTTGTAAATTTTCTTAAAAGTTGCATCCAAGATATGAATCAAATTTGTACACTTATTGAGCTTGTTGCACGGTAATGCATTTCTTGCATTTTCCCTTAGAGTTATTCTCCTCCTTGACTCTCAGCAAAGACCCAAGGGCCTGCTTCGAACTTCTCCTGAACGCTGTGAGCAACACGATAGCCGAGCCATACTTCGTGTCCATCCTTCAGCATCTCTTGTCAATACGAGACGACATGAATGCCAGGTGAGCATAGTTTAAAATCAGTGGTTTAAGTAGCAATGGTTATCCAAGAAAATCATTCATCTTCAACTTTGAATAATCTAGTGCGCTGCACATATGAAACCACCATTAATTCTCTCATCCCAGTGCTCAGCAACTTTCAGCGATGTGTTCTATAAATGCCAATGTGTCAATCCTATAGAACCAAGTTTGAATAAGTTTTGGCATTCTTTAACACTTAATTGTATGTTGGGGTAAAACATTGTTTTTGAAATATTGAAATTAAAATACTTGCAATAGGAATTTTTCTTCGAAATTTTATGTTATCCTCCTTTGAATTTGTATGTGTTCCTCAAATATCCATTTGGCTATTGTCATAGTGGGATCCCACAAAGACCCCACAAAGAAAAGACAAGGGTGCAAAACACAATACGTGATTAGGGTTAAAATGCTCTTTGGCTTCCTCCTTTCCTCTGAATGCAGACCGCAGTACTACAAGCTTATAGAGGAGTGCATCACCCAGATAGTCCTACACCGCAGTGGGTGTGACCCCGACTTCAGGCATACCAAGCGCTTCGACATTGACGTGGAGCCTCTGCTTAGTGAGTTCTAGCTTTAGATATTTTGTGGGAGATTTTAGTTTCACCTTTTCACATCGCAAGATTTGTGACCTATTCCTTGCGTGCGCACTATTTTGGGGAATTTCAGAAAATTTATAAAAGGTAAAGGCTTTGATATTTATCATATC
Organism: Elysia chlorotica; assembly: GCA_003991915.1. NCBI lineage: Eukaryota > Metazoa > Mollusca > Gastropoda > Plakobranchidae > Elysia > Elysia chlorotica. The sequence continues at coordinate 613,848 of RQTK01000115.1, read as the reverse complement.
GAAATAGAAAGTGTGCAAATCAATAGCTGTCTCATGTGTGGCAGCACATAAAATTGTCAGACGTTAGTCTTGGGGTCCGTCCACAATATGACTATTATAGTGCTGATGTGGGACGTTTACCCAACTGAACTCTACTGTGCAGATCAATAGAAATATGTTCTAGCATAAGAGCGTATCAATGGGTACAGCATGTGTGTGTGTTGTGATGGGGAAAGGGTAGATAGAAATGTTATCTTACAGGAGTAAATGGTCACTAGGCTAGTAGGATGGAGAATTTCAAAGATACTTTATGCTTTTTTGACAGTAGTATTTCAATGTGTTAACTAGATCAGTATGGATCTCATGGTGAAATCAAAATTAAAATTTTGCTATTTTGTTTTTCATTAATTTGAGAAAAACAGTGCCAGCATTTGTACTACTAATACAGGTATAAATCGTAAATTGTTTTTAAATCATTTCTAAACTAAAAAAAAAAAAAAATTAAATTAGTAATAATTCTGCCACCTCAGAAACAAAATTGACGTGCTTAGGAAATTGTCTAACAATATTTTATCCCAATCACGTCAAACTTAACTTGTTTTCAGGTTTTGTTGTTTTGATGTTGTAAGACAAGAAAAGTCTGCTAAATATATTGTCATAAATCCTAATTTATTTTGTAAAACAGAAAGATTAAGTATGACAAGAGTTTGTTGGCTGGAGACCTCAGAGTATTTCATTTTCATTTTGCAGGCAGCCTGTCGGACAGGTCCAAGTTTGAGGACACTGGTGGAGACTTGAGCATCGCAGACATCAGCAACAAACTGGACAACGCACTGACCGCCAAGCAGGAGTCGGAGGCGAAAGCCATGAGTCTCGAGAACAAAGTCCAGCAGTACGAGCTCGAGTTGACGCAGCTCAAGGAGAAGGTTAGCTCATGGCTATTACCTGCAGAAGATACTTTTTAAAAAGAATTTTACAACCTTATAAATATAATCAAATCATCTTGTAAGGCTATTTATTTTAAGGCTTGTGAGGCTACAAGAGTCACATCGTGTACCTGTTAGTGGTGAAATGGATCACTTTATTTGAAATATAAAAAGCTTAAGTTTTCAAATCTGCAAAAAATGTTATTCTTTCTTTATTAATTTAAGGACATGAAGTTAGAATAGTGCGATTTTATGAGCACTTCTGGCAAAATTACTGCGACTCTGTTGAATTAATCACACCTTATTATCACAAGTGGACACAGTCAGATTCATAGGTATTTTTGCAACATGTAAGACGGTTGTTTTGTAAGGTACCTATTTGGAAAATCTCTCTGCTTTAGGATCTTTTAGTTTCCCTTTCCAATGGAGATAAACAAAGCATCCTGTGTTAATATCTTCCCCCATCCCAGCTCAGCGATGGAATTGGTGCCAACATCAGCGCAGCGCTAGTCAGGGGCCAGGGTGGCAGCAGCCCCGCGGGTGGAAG
>RQTK01000115.1:509435-612214 GCA_003991915.1 Elysia chlorotica | reverse complement strand
CCCCTCCGATGGGACTTCCCCCTCCCCCCGGTCGGGGCCCCCCACCCCCTCCCGGCATGTTCTCTCCATTCTCCAATCAACTTCCATTCGGCATGAAAGAGAAGAAAAAATACTCAACCAGCACGCAGACAAAGAGACTCAACTGGAACAAGGTAAGCGCCACTCTAGAGTAGAAACTCATTGACCATTCAGTCAGCATTGATGTACATTTATGTTATTCATTCTCCCTTTTGAATTTTAAAAACATTGGCTTCATAGTCAAAAGTGAATGATTTAAATTCTGCTGATATCTATATTTTAAATAATGTTTCTCTCTTTTTTTACTGTATAGCCATTTTATTTTAACATTTTTCTATTAGTAACTTATATTTTGTTTTAAATTTCAATGTAATAATATTTGTTTTTTAATGAAACTTGCTGGTAATTCTCTTGCAGGCAGATAGATGCTTAACATAAGATAAGATAAGATAAGATAATATAAGAATTACTTGATTAATCCTTTTTGGGGAAACTGAAATTGACATATATGATATGAAACATATTCTGCTTAAAATTATAATGTATATAATTTTGTTTAAAATATTTAAAAAATTAAACTGTATTGCTGACAAAATTCAAAACGGTTCTGGTATTCTCTGGCAGTTGAATCCCAAACAGCTGGAGAAAGACTCACTGTGGGTGAAGCTCAACGAGGCAGAGTTTGAAAGTCCGGACATCTTCAGCAACCTGGAGACCATGTTCTCCACCAAAGCACCGCGTATGTAGACCTTGGGGCGTCTTGATAAGACTTTCAAAGCACCATGCATGTAGACTTTGCACCGTCTTAATATGCCTTATAAAGCACCACGTTTGTAGTCCTTGGGGAGTCTGTGACATGTCGTTATTAGCAAGAGCACCATGCATGTAGACTTTGCACCGTCTTAATATGCCTTATAAAGCACCACGTTTGTAGTCCTTGTGGAGTCTGTGACATGTCGTTATTAGCTAGAAAAAGTGAATTATATTTGTCATATTTGACTTAAGAATTGTGGGATAGTAGAGAATTCGACAGTCATGTTTACAGTTTAAATACTTTTTTTAAAAATTATGAATCACACTAATCTAATTTTTGTTATTTTACTTTATGGTTTAATAAAGTATCATTTATTTTTTGCCATTTCAAGATATAAAAAAAAGCCCAAAAACTTAAAGCTGGGTACATTTTTTCAATTTTTATGTCTTATGTATGCTCTTTAAGAGTATTTTTTTTTATTTCTGCCATTTTTGTCGTTTAGCTGTAAAAGAACAGACAGACACGGGTGAGAGAAAACCAGCCAAGAAAGGCAAAGAGCTCAAAGTTTTGGACATGAAGTCTGGACAAAACTTGTGTAAGTATTTGAACCTTCAGTTAGAATTAAGAGGGGAAAAATTATTGTTTCCTTTTTAATTATAATTATTTTTTAAATATCTTAATAAGCAAGGCTATTATAAGTTGGTCCAGGGGTAGAACATCGGCTTCCGACGCAAAAGATCCCGAATTCGAATCCTGGCTGTTGCGTTCCCTACTGGTTGGGTCGGTGTCAGTATAATGTTACCGGCTGAGCCAGGATTGATGTTATCCCCGTGATATCTCGTGTGTGGCAGCACATAAAATTGTCAGACGTCCGTCTGGACCCGTCCACAATATAGCCTATATAGTGCTGCTGTTGGACGTTAAACCAACCCAACCAACCAACAAGCTGTTATAAGTTAATGTGAGATATATCTTGAAATAAACACCAAGGGAAGAGAAATTCAACTCAACAAATGTGAACAATTCATTGGAGTGTTATGGAAGAAAATCGATTTAAATAGTGCTTTTCCTTCAAATACATAAATCCCTATGTGTGAAACAGTGCATCTTATATGTCGGCATAATTGAATATTTTTTTTTGTAAGAAATATTTTTCAATCCTTGGGTTGAATGTCTGTTTTAAAGGCAACAAATTTAACTAACTTCTATTCTAAAACCCTTTTTTTACAAAACATAACCTTCAAACCTTAAATCAAGTTTCACCTCTCTAAACTCATACATCTTCCAACCACTACTCTGCGGCCTGCAGCCATCCTGCTCGGCTCCATCAAGATCCCCTACGAGGAGATCCGGCGCCGCATCCTGGCCGTGGACGAAGACAACCTGACGGCCGGCATGCTGGAGCAGCTCATCAAGTACATGCCGGAGCCCGAGGAGATCAAGCGGCTGTCCGAGCTGAAGGACGAGTACAGCGACCTGGCCGAGCCAGAGCAGTTCGCTGTCACTGTGAGTGTTTAAAGGGAGGGGGAGGGGGTGGATGAGGAGTCTATATCTATGGGACTAGACTTTAGAGCAGCTCACTGTCAACATGAGTGATGAAGGGTGTAGTCTATGGGACTAGACTGTAGAGCAGCTCACTGTGACCATGAGTGATGAAGGGTGTAGTCTATGGAACTAGACTGTAGAGCAGTTCACTGTTACCATGAGTGATGAAGGGTGCAGTCTATGGAACTAGACTGTAGAGCAGTTCACTGTTACCATGAGTGATGAAGGGTGCAGTCTATGGAACTAGACTGTAGAGCAGTTCACTGTTACCATGAGTGATGAAGGGTGTTTTAGTCTATTTGACTAGACTTTAGAGCAGTTCACTGTTACCATTTGTGATGAAGGGTGCAGTCTATGGAACTAGACTGTAGAGCAGTTCACTGTGACCATTTGTGATGAAGGGTGTAGTCTATTTGACTAGACTGTAGAGCAGTTCACTGTTACCATAGGTGATGAAGGGTGCAGTCTATAAGACTAAACTGTAGAGCAGTTCACTGTTACCATAGGTGATGAAGGGTGCAGTCTATAAGACTAGACTGTAGGGCAGCTCATCAAGTACATGCCGGAGCCCGAGGAGATCAAACGGTTGTCCGAGCTGAAGGACGAGTACAGCGACCTGGCCGAGCCAGAGCAGTTCGCTGTCACTGTGAGTGTTTAAAGGGAGGGGGAGGGGGTGGATGAGGAGTCTATGTCGTGGCAGGGGGTGTGTGGGGGGGGGGGGGGGGGGGGGGGTATATGGGACTAGACTTTAGAGCAGCTCACTGTTACCACCGTTGAGTTTTGAGATGAGTTGGCAGCTTAAAGTCTTGCATTAGCATTATATAGACTATATTGTGGACAGATCCCAAGACTAAGAAATGTTTTCTGTCACCTTTAGTCAAGTTTGATTTGAGATGAGTTGGTTGCTTAGTGTCCAAAGTGAGCTCTATATAGGTTAATTGTGGACAGCCTCAAAATGAATGGCTGACAATTTTATAACTGCCACACAAAAGATAGTGTCAGTCAATCTCATTATACCCAAATCGAACAACTAAATTTTTGACCGATCATTAGTTTTAAACTGCAGACTGCCAAATCAGGATACCAACGCTCTACCACTTGAGCCAGCTAGCCCTTTGTCACTGTGAGTGGGGGCTCTAAGGAACTAGACAATAGAACAACAGGGCTGCCAAATAGCTACGCACATGACCACACAAAAGTATATCTTGGCCACAGATTTAAAATCGGCCAATTTATTTTATATTTTTCAATATGATTTTTTCAGAGTGTATTTTTGGGAGGGTCTTGGGTAGCCAGCAAACATTTTACCTAGCACTTATTTAAATTATTGGACGTCAGGTAAAGGGCCTTTATTTCTTCCTCTAGAACTTACACCCTGGATGTTAAAAAAAAATGTTTCTGGTTCTTTATTCAACCACTTTTTATCTCCCCAATTTCTCCAGATGTCTTCAATCAAGAGACTGGGCCCTCGCCTCAATACGATGCTTTTCAAAATGAGATTTCCGGAGCTGGTCTCAGACATCAAGCCGGTGAGAATTTTTTTTTTTTTTTAACTGGATTTATCTGTGGTTCTATTAATAATAAATATAATTATGGCGTTGATAATGCCGAATGTCATTTGTATGATGCTTTTGCTCTTTTACAATTTTTGAAGTCCTTTTTACTAAGAATCTGTTTTTATTTTTTAAAGTTATATAAGGAAGTGTAGACTTATTTGTTCTGACGGCACTATGGAGATATTAAATGAAATCACCATTATTCAACTCAACAATTATTATATGATTTTATTGTTGCTGCGTATATGCAAGCTGTTAAAAAATAGCTAGGTTAAAGGTGAGAGAATTCTGTATAGACTTAATAATATCAGTATACCTGAATTATCGACCAATGTCTAAACTTCATGCCCGTCACATTTGCAGGATTTGGTCGCGGCCACAGAGGCTTGTGACGAAGTCCGGAACAGTCAGAGGTTTGCTAAACTGCTGGAGCTGCTTCTGCTCATGGGAAACTATCTCAACACTGGCTCTCGCAACGCCCAGTCTGTCGGCTTCGACATCAGCTTCCTTACAAAGGTCAGTGTACAACTCTTGTTGTCAGTTGTTTCTTTTTTTAACCTTAATCATATGTCATGTTTTGCACCCCTGTCCATATTTGGTGAAGTTTCTGTGAACCCTGACTTTCAAAGAAAAATTCCCACTTGAGATATTTTAATTAAATTAATGAACCTAAGAGGTTTTGTTTACCCTAGCAATCAAGCTTTCTTGCGGACGGGTAGCAAAGCAAAGGTCCAACAAATTTGCATTCCTCTACACCAAAGGGTACCAAGACTTCTGTCTAGGTATCCTTCATTTTAATTAGGCTGACCCAACCAGTAAGGAATAAAACAGCCTGAACATGAAAATCAAACCCCGTACATTGGGATTAGAAACAGCTCTACCAACTAAGCTATCAGCCAGCCCCTCCATAAGATCAGCTAAAAATAGTGAGGCTACCAATAGAGAATGTGCTTCATGGTTAGCTTCATTAAGATTGAGTCGTAATTGATTCCGTTTTGGATTCTTCAAAGTATCTAGGGGATATGACATTAATCAGAAATGTCCTACAAATTCAGTCATTAAAAGGAAGAGCTATGGTTAACATTATAAACGCTTAAGGGATTAAGTTACAAATGCAGCCTGGGAAAAGGAAGCCCTAGGTTTATCATTACAAAACTTGTAGTATTTTGAACTAGTCTTGTTTGACTTACAAAAGAAACGTTTTGTTCCCCCATGTTTCAGCTGGAGAACACAAAGTCACAGGACGGGTCAACCACGATGCTTCACTTCCTGGCGCAAGTGTTGGAGGAGAAATACCCAGACATCTTGGGCTTCATCGAGGAGACGATACACATAGACAAGGCAGCGCGAGGTCAGTGACGACTGTGTACAGCTAGTCTCAGGTCTTGATCTGGCTCAGAGTATAGGCCACCTACAAACAAACACTTTCCGTGCTTCCCTAACCTGGGTCAATCTTTTTACTTTGGGCATTGTCTTTCCACTTCTACCCACATCCATATCCCTGATTTCTTTACAAGTTCCACATGCCCTCCCTCTTGATCTGTTTCTACATGACGCGACTTGCAATCAAATAGAGACGATTTTGAACTAGTTTTAGCTCTGTGTTGAAAATGACGAAATGTTCTGTGGTAAAAAATCTTTTACAGTAAAAAAAAAATGTATGCTAGAGGATGCTTAAAGCAATTAGTGTATCACAAAACTGACTGTAGCCTGTTTTTAGATCTACGCTCTGATTGGGTGCAAGTGTAGTTTTATGTCAAGCCCTTAATAGGTTCAAACGCAGCTTACAAGTCTAGATTGTTATCTAGTTTTTCTGTATCCCACCACTTTATTTTGCTGCATGTGTCTTTATTATTTTTCTGTGTGTGCTCAGTATCTGCGGAGACACTACAGAAGAACGTGGCTAACATGGGCAAGCAACTCAAGCAGCTCGAGACGGATCTGAAGGGGAACAAAGCTGTACAGCCCGAGGATCGGTTCCCGGAGGTCATGAAGATATCCTTTACTTTGTGCTTGTTTGTAGGCAGTTTTTTTTTTTTTTAACTTGTTTTGTACCCTTGCCCCTACACCTGCCCCCAATTTTTCAATAGTCAAAATAAATATTTGAGGAATACATACAATTCAAGGGATGAGTATATAATATTTTAAAGAGGAATTCCCATTGTAGGTATTTTGATTTAAATTTATAAAATGCTTGGGATCTTTTTTTAGCACATTGCATACAATTAGGATTAGAATATCCATGAACTATAATACACTGAGTGTGCAGTTTTTGCCCTTGACTGGGCCACGAGTTCCTGAAGGAAGCGAGGGCTCAGCATGAACTGCTGGAAGCGATGCACCTCAAGCTCGAGAAACTGTTCCTCGCCTTGGCCAAATACTTCGCCTTCGACCCCAAGAAATACAGCATGGAGGACTTGTTTGGGGACCTCAAGACTTTCAAAGATGGCCTGCAGGTAAACAGTCATGCGGTTAATTTTCCCTACCCATCCAGGTCTTCATTCATTGAGAGTCGTGAAAATCTGAGTTTGCTCAAGCGGCTTGCAGTACAGAAAGTGTTTATAAAATTTCTTGTTGTATGAATTTCCAGTCGGTGAATGTAGCCTAGTTGCTGATGATTAGCATAGAGAACTCAACAAACAAACAAGTTTACATTTTCATTTTGCATCAAAGTTAAAAAACACATGCATAATTAACTGATTGTCAAAGATAATTAATCATTTCTTTTAGTTTTATTGGTCCCATTTGAACACTATAGGACAGAATAGGCTGCGACTTGAATGAGTCAACTGATTTGTGAATCGGTGATTATTCTCAACTTTGTTGTTCCGTTTATAGAAAGCTCTCAAGGAAAATGCAAAGAAGAGGGAGACTCAGGAGAAGATCAAGCGAGCGAGAGAGGCCAAGGAGAAGGCGGAGAGGGAGAAGAAGGAGAAGAAACTCAGACAGGCAGCTATTTTAGACATGACAACAGGTAGGCTCATAAACATTTATTAAGTAGGTTGTCATGCTCCTTAAATATTTTAGCAAAATTAATATCCAAAATGCATCAAAATCTTTTTTTTTTTTTTTCTTTACATTATAATTGCACAGTTGAAAAGGAAGAAAAATGGAACAAAAAAAAATTTGGGTGTATAAATAAGATTAAGTTAAACAGTATTATTATTATTATTATTATTATTATTACATTATTATTAACATTTTTACCTGATTCCTTCATCTAGGTGAAATTGAAAAAGACGCCAAAATTTCAAAAAATTGAATTAATTAACTTATCTGATTCTGAGGGGGGGAAAAAGAATTTCTCTATCTTTTGCTATACTGGTACTGCTAAAACACTGTTCACTCGACCACCTGCTCCTCACTCACTCACTCCTCTGTCCTGATTCTTCACAGACGACAACCAAGAGGGCGTCATGGACAACTTGCTTGAGGCTCTCAAGACGGGCTCGGCTTTCAACGTGAACCGAGAGAAGCGAGACGGCAAGCGGCGAACTCCCCGCGCTGCCGGAGGTCAGTATGCCAAAGTGTTCTGTGGGCGCTTCGTGCCACCCAATGAGTTCTTTCCATGTCTATAGGAATGTGATGTTAGTAACCGTATTCAATACCTGTTGGCAGTGATAAATGCATTTATTTTCAAGACAGATGAAACATCTTCCTTGCAGAGATTGGCAGGCTGCCTAGTGGTTTATTGGCATAATCATGTTCTTTTTGACTTGCAAGGCAATTCGGTGCAAATTCATCAACAAGATGAGGATCATATTTCCAGACAATGCAGTAATTTTTGGGTTATTTTCACTGTGAGATAACTTCCAACCACCGTTGAGCAGTACCATAAAGTTTTAGCTCTAAATTAATTAGTTTTTTCTTTTTCAGTAGCACAAAGGAATTGATAGTCGTGACTGTAGTTTAAGTGTTGCTTACCAAGCAATGGTAGTATCATTAGTAAAACCTTTCTCCATCTCCGACTGTGGGCTAGATACATGTGCACACTAGTGCACAGCTGTTGATTATCAATGCCCTTAAATGAATGTTACAATGTACAGCAGTTCATTATTTGTGATGCTCAGTTTGTTTTGATTGGTTACATAAAGTCATGCAAGAACTGCTATCCTGATCACCATAGATAGGAATGCATTCATACAACAAGGCTGAAAAATAAATCTCAAACATGAATGGCAGCGGATGCTTTGCTTCCATAGACGGGTGTAGAACATGCGAAGCACCCTGTACAGCACAAAGTGTAGTGACTTCCGCTTCAACCACCAAGCCTTTGCATGAATGCCAATCACCAGTTTTACATTATCTTCTAGCAAGTTCTGCGTCATAGCTCTTTGCAAGGAACAGCTATTTTTCTGCTAAATGTCTATAGTTAAATGTCTATAGTTAAAACTTTTCAGCAGTGTAATCTACATATAAATTGTCTTTCAAAAACCATAGAGTGTTGTGCCATTGTGAGTATTAGTTTTCAAATACAAACTTGTATTTAGTTATTTAAATCAATTTCATATGTGGCCATTATCAAACAGAGGCTAGCATGGTCAATATTCAGTTTTACAACTTGTTTTTTTTTTTAAACTACTCTTGCTTCAGCAAGAAGGAAAACATTACTTATCCTGTTTGTGTCAGTTGATCACATTAAGATTTGTAGCAGCATTTTCACAGTGAATGAATGCCCTTGTTTTCCCTTCACTGCCGAAGCAGACAGGTTTTCCAATATGGCCCGGTCTCGGATTTGGAAAACAAACGGAGCCGATATCGAGGTGACAGAACGTGGCGAGGCCAAGGCTAGCTCGTAATGGTCACATGATCAGAGTAGCCAGTCTGGTCAAATGACTATCTAACTGTCCGCGCCCTCCGGCTTTAACGGCCTGGCTTAATGTTGTGCATCTTGCTTGGTTTCTTGTGCAATTTTCTTCCTATTTTTAAATCGCTTTTTTGTCGTTTTTTTTTTCTCAAATTTTTTTTCAATCGAAACGAAAATGTCACCAATTGTCACCAGGTTTTCTCTGTTCCATAAAGTTCTGTAGATTTTGCTAATGCTAGTTTGGAAAAGGAGTTACTAGTGGCGAAACCTTCTTTCTCCTATGTGAAATGTTACCCACTCGTTATTTGTCGTGGAAACCAATGGAGATGGCATCTGCTTAGAAACCTCCCTCTACCATTTCCTGTCCGCATAAGAATCTCTTCCAGCCCATTGCCTTCAAGCAAATATCAAAATGCTAGATTCGAATTTTAATGCCAGTGTACCCAAATTGATTAAAGCTAAAAGATGCAACTTTTCTGGTTTGTTTTATGGGTAAAAATAAGAGTAAAACTTAATATACTATGACTCTGAATATGTGGAAATGATTTATATATTTACGCTGCTAATGTTTTCCCATCATGTCCTACCCCTGATGTATTTGCCCCTCAATAAAGTACCCCAGCAGAGATCCTTTGTCCTAACAGCATTCTGAGTAATATTTATCAAAAGTTAGGGAAACACAATACTTTATAAGCCAACGTGGATGGCAAATATTGAAGTAGTTTTAAGGATTACATGCCTGTTTCGTGAAGATCTTTTGCCTTGGCTTGTTTGATTTTAATCTATTTCCTTCTGTTTCATTTTGGACATTCGTTTAATTAATGTGTATATTCACCAAGCTTGTCAGCTGTTGGGGATTTGATACCAGTTCTATACCTACTATACACTTTTGCTCAAAGTTTGCACTTGGTTTATTAAGAAAAGGTTCAGTATAGTACTGTGTTGGAGTTTGGTTTGGGCAGATAACCGTTAAGGTACAAAACATGCATCATTATCATGTGACTTCTGAGTGTTGATACACACATCTATATATCATGATTATTTATTCACCCACACACAAACACTTGCGCACCGCACATGAAACACAATAATTTGTTCAGTAAGAAAAGAATATGGGGAGATAAGGTTTCAGGTATTGTTGAATTCTGTCTTTATGTAAAAAAAAGTTTTTGGGTCCCATCGATGTGCATGGCTTTTCAGTTTAATTACTTTTTTTTTACTCTCTTTTTTTTCAGTGTTTTTGATAGAGATATGGAATCGTTCAATTTTTAGCCAACTGTATTTCTTGCCTAATAAATTATATTTAAAAATAACTATGAGGAGTGTAACACAGATTTGGGGCCCCACCCAACGAACGTCTCATGAAGCTGAACCTGAACAAGTATTCCACAGGAGCACTTAGAATATATATTTTCATACAATTACTTAAGAAAAAAAAATTACAATCAACGCCCATTTTCTTGTCCACAACCATCACCCATTTAGTTTTGAATGTTTTTTCAGCCTCACCTGTTTCGTTCAGAATATTATCTTCCTCACTTTCATTTTTGTGCATTATTATCACCCTTCCATTTGTTTTATTTTTCACTGTCACCCATTTTGTTTTTACTTCATGTAAAATTTTTCAGTGGGTCTTTTTCTTATGTCTGTGATTGTTTGTTGTTGTTGTTGTTGCTGCTGCTATTGTTGTTGTTTGTGGTATTTTCCTCATGCCCTATATGTATTCATCAAACTCAGCTAGGTTATATATGTTCTGTTACAAAATCGTATTTCTATTTGTGAATAATCTTTTCTTTCTTTTTTTTAATCACAGCGTGTAAAATTGATCAGGAGCAAATATTTTTTGCTCGAAATCTACTATAAATATATCAGAAAGACAATGTCTATTCATACGTTGGTTTCTTTTACATTGCATGGAGCTATAATTCAAGTTATGCTGTTACTGTAAGATAAAAAATTATATTTATCTATTGTCTTTAAGTTCTTAAAACATATCTCAATCAATTGCCCAACGAGCCGTGTATTAAAGATGAAGGAACTCAGAAGCGAATTCGAGATGTATATCTATACTATATAAATTCAAAGCTTAGTAATTTTTGGTATCCAAAATTACTCTAACAAAAAGTTTATCACTAATTTTGTTGTAATAAGATTAGAAAGGCTGTTAATAATCAATTTTTATCTTATCTAAACTTGCTTCTGTTTCAGATTTCTTTCAATAGATAAAATTTTAAAATGAAAACTGTTTTGATTGTAGAAAAATATGCAGAGAAACTCAAGTATAATCATGTGTAAATTCCTAAAACTAAAAGAATGTTCACAACTTATTTTTGCCCCAGGTCCGCTAGGTCACCGAGGACATAGAATGGTGTGTGAAAACAAAACCCTCGACAGATAGACCTATATATTATCTATATCATGCGACACCCACCAAACGGCCTGCTCACCACATAAAGTGTCCCACTGTATTGCATCATCATTATATTTTCAGTAGAACTGATAAAAACAGTTCGTAGTAAACCGATTCCTGTACATGTATTTTATGTTAATAGGGGAAATCAGCTAATTCTAGTATTTCCCAAACCATTTATAGATCTTTTCAAATGCTTTATCAGAAAGCTATGGAGGCTCACAAAAAAAAGTCTGAAGTTGAAATGACGTGTTGAAAGTCATAGCTGAACATTTATTGTAACTAAATTTGACCCAAGCTCAGAGGCCACTGGACTGATAAATTGTAACTAAAGTGATATTGAATGTCGAAAGATGTCTACAGGATCTAAAAATAGGTTTGGATCTTTCTAGAATTAGATGACAATCCTTATACTCATTTATTCTCACATCGGTGTCTTGGAAAACAATCTAAGGAATGCGGCCTGAGAATAAGTGATATGACTTGTTCCTCTGGTACACTCTATGCCATTTTACAGTGTGTATATATATATAATGTCAAATCGCATGGTGTTAAAATCCAAGTGTTTGCACCCAAATCTACATCCTACATTACCGAATTCGGCTTGCAAAGAAAGCAAGACATAAGAAAAACTAAAAGATAATGCATGGAAGTATAGCTTTGCATGTTGTCAACCTCACTATAGCAGTATTTTGATACTCAACTTCTTGTATGGCAGTGTTACAAAATATTGCAACAACTCTACCTTATTCTGTCTTGCCTTGGATGCAAATCCTATGAGAAATTTTCATGCCTCAGTTATATCTGTTACTGACTCGCCATTCGTTCTTCCCTCACAATCTCGCCTCGCAACGCCAGGAGGAAAGGGAGGTGCTCAAAGAGCCGGTCTTCCTGCTTGACCTGTGACCTCTCGGTGAACACAGAGTTCTTGCCTCTTAGCACTTACCTCCTCTTACGTTTACGGTTCCGTCACATCCACTCTGGGGGCGAGCTACAGGGGCGCAGTTTTTTGGTTTTTGTTTTTTGTTTCGGGTGGATTTTTTTAAAACGCTTGTATAGCACTCTTTTGTTGTTATTGCTGTTCCTTGTTTTTTTTTTTATGTATGAGCGTTTTGTTTTGATTTAAACTATGCAAATTCAATGATGACTTTTAACCATTTTGAACCATGGAGAAAAAGGGTGAGGAAAAAAAAAAGTAGAAGTGAGAGTTGGGAAAGATTTGAAGAGACTAGTATTATCTTAAAATCTTTCTTTGACTGTTTATGTGATATACCTATCAAGTGTGGAGAGCTTGGCTGTGGGGTTCACTCTGTTGCTTTCTATAAAATATGACATTTGATTATACACAATATATATGTTCCCAAAGGCTTACTCATAGGTTCATCATTCTGTTCCCAATAACATCAAGGAGATGACTTTTGAGTGTTACTAAAGTTTATGATTTCAACTTAAATATGAGAATGAGATTGGTTTATTTTGGTACAATACCACCGACAAAGGTGCAAAGAAGAATTGTATTCATTTTTTTTCCTTAATTTTTTGTAATGCTATATAATCTTCAAAGGGTAAAATAAATGATTCTAAAAATGTTAATTATTGTAAATAGATGAAAGAGAGGTTTAAAAAAATGCTCAACTGTGAACGGAGGTATTGTAGACAAATTTATAAATTAAAAAAAAAAAAAAAACCTGAATCACTACCATAAATCATAGGAATGATTGCCTAGTCTTAAATTAAAGTAATCATTATTCTTTTTGATGATTTGTAATTAGAGAAACTCAGATTTGTCCCTGAATTTAAAGTATGAAAAATCAGGACACAATCTTATGAATAGTGTTCAATCAAGCTTTATGTTTTGGGTCTTGGTAAATTTATTTCAGCCATTTTGTTTAACTTAACTGTTTTTTTTTTAAATCCGTCTATTTGAATTTGTATCATTAAGTATAGAAAAACTTGAACAAATGCTCTACTGTATCATTTTAGAAGTATAATATGTACATCAATTTCACTTCAGTTATAGAAAGCGATCAATTTTTTCTTTCCCATAGTCTGTAAAATTTCTTGTCTTAATGCGAATCATATCTGAGTCTATTAACCAATCATGGAGTGGATTGCCTTGTTGGAATTCATTCTGCTCATCTTTCATGTGATAATTAGCGCTCAAAGATCTTACAAGAAGTCGGATATTTTAAGATTAGTTAACTGCTCCCATTGTTAAGAATGGTGCTTTCTCCTTTCCCTTTAGGTTGCTCTTCATCATAATTATGTACATCTACATGCATTTGTCTCTGATCCAGTCCCAATAAGTTTCATGTTGAAAAAAGCAGTATTTGGAATAATTATTAGCTTACTTCGGAATATCTTTTCTTCACTCAATTTTTAACAGATAAAAAAGCTGTCACTTTTGAAAGTTCGCGCATTTTCATACATTTTTTTAACTTATAAAGAGAAAATGCATTTGTTCATGGTTTCACAACCTCAGCACCCATGGCACAAACATGTTGCTCACTGAGACTGGGTATGAGAAATTTTCAATACAATAATAGGTTGCACCTGAAATATTTCAGTCATGCTAGCACACGGTACAGGTGAAAGTATTATGTATCATGTACTCGGTGATGGGAGACCTTATGGAGAGATGGAACATTTACCTAGAATCTTGCCAGCATCTTCCGTTTTCGATTTATTATGTTTAAATATTTGTTTGGATTGTTTATGTCATTCTGGCAAAAATACTTAAGGGTTTTGTATTTACTGTTAATAAAAGAACTTAGAACAAGATTTTAGATGAGATAAGATAAGATATAACTTCATTTGTCCTTTAAAGGCACGTTTGATGGTCCGTATATGCAGCATAACAAAACAGTATAGACACAGCCTGTATCTTAGAGATTGACATATCGCACACAATGCAAAAGTCTCACATACACATACAGTGGAGAAGTTTGCCATAAATACACATAAGTGTAAAAGTCTCTCATACTCATATAGTGAAGTTTGACATAATTTTACATATACATGTACATGCACATAAATGTAGAAGTCTCTCATACACATATAGTGAAGTTTGACATAAATACACATTATACATTCACCTTTCATACAGAAGTTTAACATTTGTTCATGCAAAACCTTTAAGTATTTTTGCCAGAATGACATAAACAGTCCAAACAAATATACATACACATATACTGAGAAGTCTCAAATACACATTTTTCAGAGGTTTGACATACATGTAATTAGTAAGAAGTAGGAGTTAAGATATGATTATTATAAACAAAAATTTCAGCAAGACTTGATGTTGGTCTTGCATATTTTCTGAAAGTGAAGAACTCGTCTTTTGACCAGAGTAGGAAACAGACTCTAGCAAGGTTTTCAAAGGAAGGGTCAGAGATATTTACTTTTTACCACCTTATAGAATTGTACTGTTAAAAGTGAAATAAATGTCGAAAGTTAAGTTACTCTCAGCTGACACCAAATGATAACTACTTGTAGATTAAGGTTGCCTTACATAAAAGTCTTGCCATTTTGTTAAGAAAACTATCAGAAGTTATTTTTTCTTTTTAAATGCAAACAAAAGACAGTTTTGAGATGCTTGAATATTTTGGACAATTTTGTATGTAAACATCTTTGACTTCATTATTTACAATCAGAAAACTTGAAAATATGATCATAGTGTCAAACTAAAATTATTTAACTGTGAATAGATTTATTTCCTTTTTCTTACTCACAAACACAAAATGAGTTCTAGAATGTGCCTTGTGTGTTTCTACCCTAAGGTTTGGAATTTGCTGTCCCTACAGCATGAGAAATGATCATCACCTTTTTTTTCAACGATGCTAAGATTTTAAATGTCGATGTTTTTTGTTGTTTTTATTTGTTGGTTGTTTTTTTCATGCATGATCGCTTTTTTTTTCCTTTCTGCCTATCAATGCTTAAGTTTGGATGATTTACCAAAAATTAAACAAATAGATTGAAGGAATTCTCTTTTGTACTGATAAGTTTAAGAAAAAAAAGTTTATACAAAACAAACATGTATATAAACTAGTATTGACATAAATCATTGAAATTTTAATAGAAAAAGAATAGGAACAAATGGGAAATCTTCAAACTGACAGTGGAATTAAGACGGAAAAATTATTTAATTCTTTCTTAGTGTGTGTAAAGCTGATATAATACACTGGAATATCAAAGCCTTTGTTTCCTCTTATCTACTTATATATGTTCGCAAAGGCTTACTCAGAGGTTCCTGATTCTGTTCCCAATAACGTCAAGGAGATGACTTTTGAGTGTTACCAAAGTTTATCATTTCAACTTAAATATGAGAATGAGATGGGTTTATTTTGGTACAATACCACCGACAAAGGTGCAAAGAAGAATTGTATTAATTTTTTTTTATAATGTACACATTATTATATGGACTTTTCTTCATTTTTTGTAAACCTTTTCGAGTAAATTAAATGATTCTAAAAATATTTATTATTGTAGATAGATTAAAGAGAGGTTTAAAAAATTGCTCAAATGTGAATGGAGGTGTTGCAGACAAACTTATAAATTAAAGAAAGAAAAAAATACATCAATCACCACTATACAATAAATCATAGGAAAGATTGCCTAGTCCTAAATTAAAGTAATCATTCTTCTTTTTGATGATTTGTAATTAGAGAAACTCAGATTTGCCCCTGAATTTAAAGTATGAAAAATCAGGAACTCATATTTGGACATAATCTTATGAATATTGTAAAATCATGCTTTATGTTTTGGGTCTTGGTAAATTTATTTTAGCCATTTTGTTTAACATAACTTTTAAAAAATGTGTCTATTTGAATTTGTATCATAAAGTATAGAAAAACATGAAAAAACGCTCTACTGTATCATTTTAGAAGTATAATATGTACATCAATTTTGCTTCAGTTATAGAAAACGCTCAATTTTTTTCTTTTCCATAGTCTGTAAAATTCCACGTCTGAAAGCAAATCATATCTGAGTCTATTAACCAATCATGGAATGGATTGCCTTAATTCTGCTCATCTTTCATATGATAATTAGCACTCAAAGATCTTCCAAGTTATCGTATATTTCAAGATTAGTTAACTGCTCCCATTGTTAAAGAAAAGTGCTTTCTCCTTTCCCTTTAGGTTGCTCTACATCATAATTATGTACATCTACATGCATTTGTCTCTTATCCAGTCCCAATAAGTTTCATGTTGAAAAAAACAGTAATTGGAATGATTAGCTTACTTCAGAATATCTTTTCTTCACTCAATTTTTAACAGATAAAAAAGCTGTCACTTTTGAAAGTTCTTGCAATTTCATACATTTTTTTACTTTTAAAGAGAATATACATTTGTTCATGGTTTCACAACCTCAGCACACATTGCACCAACATGTTGCTCACTGAGACTGCGTATGAGACATTTGCGTTCAATAATAGGTTGCACCTGAACTATTTCAGTCATGCTAGCACACGGTACAGGTGAAAGTATTATGTATAATGTACTCGGTGATGGGAGACCTTGTGGAGAGATGGAACATTTACCTAGAATCTTGCCAGCATCTTCCGGTTTCGATTTATTTTGTTTAAATATTTGTTTGGATTGTTTATGTCATTCTGGCAAAAATACTTAAGGGTTTTGTAGTTACTGTTAATAAAATAACTGAGAACAAGATTTTAGTACAGCCTGTATTTTAGAGTTTGACATGACGCATGTATATAATGTGAAAGTCTCACATACATATACAGTGGAGAAGTTTGCCATAATAACACATAAGTGTAGAAGTCTCTCATACTCATATAGTGAAGTTCGACATAAATACACATTATACATACACCTTTCATGCAGAAATTTAACATAGTTACACACATACATACACATATAGTGGGAAGTCTCAAATACACATATTTCAAAGGTTTGACATATACATATAATTAGTTAGAAATAGGAGTTAAGATATAATTATTATAAACAAAAATTGCAACAAGACTTGATGTTGGTCTTACATATTTTCTGAAAGTGAAGAACTCGTCTTTTGACCAGAGTAGGAAACAGACTCTAGCAAGGTTTTCAGAGATATTTACTTTTTACCACCTTATAGAATGGTACTGTTAAAAGTAAAATAAATGTTGAAAGTTAAGTTACTCTCAACTGACACCCAATGACAGCTACTTGTAAGATTAAGGTTGTCTTACATAAAAGTCTTGCCATTTTGTTAAGAAAACTATCAGTAGATTTTTTTTCTTTTTAAATGCAAACAAAAGACAGTTTTGAGATGCTTTAATATTGTGGACAGTTTTGTATGCAAACATCTTTGTCTTCATTATATACAATCAGAAAACTTGAAAATAATTAATATGATCATCGTGTCACACTAAAATTCGTTCACTGTGGATAGATTAATTTCCTTTTTCTTACTCACAAACACAAAATGAGTTCTAGAATGTGCCTTGTGTGTTTCTACCCTAAGGTTTGGAATTTGCTGTCCCTACAGCATGAGGAATGATCATCACCTTTTTTTTCAACGATGCTAAGATTTTAAATGTCAATGTTTTTTGTTGTTTTTATTTGTTGGTTGTTTTTTTCATGCATGGTCGCTTTTTTTTCCCTTCTGCCTATCAGTGCTTGAGTTTGGATGTTATACCAAAAATTAAATGAATAGATTGAAGGAATTCTCTTTTGTATGACTAAGCTTAAGAAAAGAAAAGTTTATACAAAACAAAAATATATATAAATTAGTCATTAAAATTGGAATAGAAAAAGAATAATCTTCAAACTGACGGTGGAATTAAGAAGGAAAAAATTATTTAATTCTTTCTTTGTGTGTGTAAAGCTGATAATACACTGGAATATCAAAGCCTTTGTTTCCTCTTATCTACTTATTTGCCAACACATGGTAGAATAAAAAATGTATAGATTATTCGATCTCTGCTAGATAATTTATTTATATTAAGACGTGTTGCTAATTGCGTTACTCGATGTTCTCCGTTCACAGCTGAAAGGCGTGCACAGCTAGCAAGGAGCCGCTCTCGACAGAATCTGCTAGAGGGTTCCACTGTTCGCGAGATCGACTTTGACGATTCAAGCCGCGAGCTCAACAACAATCGGACCAGCACGTCCATTAACTTCAGCGTTGACGAGGGGTCAAGGCGACGTGGCAACACTGGACCGTCTGAGGCAGAGCAGCTGTTGGAGAGGCTTAGGGCTTTATAGTGAGGGAGGGAGGGAAAGAGAGGGAGGGAGAGAGGAGAGAGAGAGAGAGAGAGAGAGAGAGAGAGAGACAAAAGAAGAGAAGAGAGAGAGAGAGAGAGAGAGAGAGAGAGAGAGAGAGAGAGAGAGAGAGAGAGAGAGAGAGAGAGAGAGAGAGAGAGACAGAGAGAGACAGACAGAGAGAGAGAGAGAGACACACACACACACACAAAGAGACAGAAGGAGACAGACTGACAGATGGATGTACACATTTGTACACATGCAGACACAGAATGCATCAAGATTAGAATGAAGAGATAGAGAGAGGTTTGTTTGGTGTACATACTATTTACAGTTACTGCTAAAACCTGGAAATAATATTATTGTAGTTTTGTGTAATATCAATGTAAGCTGGAAAAAGGGTTTCAGAATAATCGCTATGTGAGCAATAGCCATAAATATCTTTCCTTCCTTTCCCGAAGAATAATAATTGTATTGTATTAAGACAGTTACTGTTTCAGATGTATATAAAAGATATTGTAAAGACAGAGATGAAAATGTTATTGGCGCAATTTGGTATCGTATAACAATATTAACATGTTAAGTTTGCCATACTCAACATTTATGTCAAGCAAATCAAGGTTTATTTACCAAATGGAAGGAAAGAAGCAGCTATCATTCTGTGTTAGGGAGGTTATTCTTGTGTTCTAACCAGTTGCCAGTTGTCTTATTCCTTCAGTTTCTACAAAATAAGACTTTGTTGGGTTTTTTAAAGTTGTCTTTTTAACTCTGATATAGCCTGGTTGCTGCCATCGGATGTTAAAGAAACCTACCTTTGTAAAACTTTCTCTGAATTGATCATTGAGAAAATGGACAGAATTGTGTGAAAGAAGTTCGACATGGTCCCCCCAGCTTTCTATCATATATCAAGAGCTCATTGTTTGAATGAATTGAATGAATGTTTTCACAGATATTGTTGTTTTAATGAATGTCCGATTGATTTGTTCGTTGACGCACCATTATTGTCAACTGATTGCCTAGGAGTAAGGAGATGATGAGTACATTATATTTTTTAACGTTAAAGGTAAAAATAAAAGGAAATTAAGAATTATTATCACATAAAATATTTGGGTATGTCAATTGTTGCTGCTTCAGATGATGAAAAGGAAAATATAATTAATGATTCTGATGCAACATAATGTCGTTATATCAATATGTGTTGTATACTATACTAATGCTTATAAAGTTGATGAACATTGTTCCCAAGGGTATCAAAAGTTTGGTCCATTCACTGATTTTGGTTGATGAAAAAAGTTTTCGCATCATGTTATAAGCAATACTTTTTGCAATATGAGGAATTGATTTTTTTAAACGTGGTTGAAGATATTCAATGATTTCTTTGAATCAATGCTAGCATCTCACACTTGGTACCTCTGCTGATTTTCGCGTTACTCGCAACTAGAAACTCGGGCTAATAATGTATTTAGATCAAGAAGGGTTGAGTATCTCAACACTGTAGCTCTGGAAGCCAATGTGAGGTGTTGGACACCAAAGATTGATGCATTGTGCTCACAAAAACACAGAGCACCTAAAGACCAATGCATTGCACTCACAGAACACCTAACGGTTGATGCATTGTACCAATGGTGCACTATTGTAACACACACACACACTCACACAAAAACCTGAAGTAAGTAGGGTACTTCGGTTGTTTAAAAAATAGGCACTAAGTTGCAAAAAAAAATATAATTATTATGTTTTGAGAGGAGAGCAGCCTTGTTACGCTCTGTGGCTGCTTTTGTTGATTTTCTTATCTTGCTGCGCCATGAAATATTGTGAATCACCTTGTTAATGTTCATTCCTTTGTGTTAACTTTTTCTATGAGGGTTTTTAACTTGTAGAGACTGGAGATTATTTTGTTTTATTACTCTGTAAAATTTTGCACCATTCCTTACTGTCATTCAGCCATAAACAAAATAAACAATTGAACTAGGCTTGCTTATTTTCACCAGGGTTACATAGAAAAATGTGTCACTTTTTTTTACTTTGATCTCTTTCACAAGGTAGCACTATGGGAAGCATTCGTATACTTTACTAGTGAAAAATTCCTTGCTTAATCACATGTTTGCATGAGATAAGATTTTTAAGCTACTTTTTTTTGTTTACCTGGATAAAGAAATCTTTGTGACGGAGAGCAAACTGATAAGTCTATACTTCTTGTTTCTGGCAGTGCAACTCACTGAAACTCACATCATGCTTTGATTTTATAGCATTGAAGAAGCCCTGAAAGCCTGACTTGTATTGAATTATACTCAAGAGAAGTTATACAGATCCCCCTACCCCCCTCAATTTTTCTGAAATGTAGAAAATTTGTTTAGCTTTTATTTTGGTCAAAGTCATCTCTAATCTCTAAATGGATAGCTTGTAGAGTTTAATTATTTTTCCGAAACTGGCGACAACACGGAACGATTAACTACGTCCATCTTATAGTGCGGTCATATGTGTATAATCATTACCAGCTGTGTGGCTCAAGCCATGTCAATCTCACAATATGTGTATTACGTCCATCTTTTATTATTACCAGCTCTATAGCTGGCATCACACACATCTCAGAATATAACTATCTGTGTACATCTATAATCATCACCAGCTGTTTAAGTGGGACTCGCGCTATTCACTGAGATTTTTGCTTTGATTGTTTGAGTGTGTCTGCCAAGATCCCATCATGGTACTCAATAAAGCAAAGAATTCTTGCACAATAGAAATAGTTTTGATAACACAAAGACGTTTTTTGCGCAACATAAATTGTTTTGAAAATCAATCAAGATTGTTTGTGTGATGAGCATGTTTTGACAAGCTGCATCCGCTTTGAAGTAAATAAGGCATTTAAATGCGAAAAAAATGTCATGCTTAACTAATGCCCACTTAAGCAATAACCAACAATCATAATTCTTCGCATTTGGCATAGGAAAAAAAATGGTTAATTTTCAAGGTATAAATAACGGTCATCTGCTTGATACTACATCGTGTATGGTAACATTAAACATTTTACCTGTATTTTCACTATTTAAGTTTCTGCAAGGAGCTACAGACACAGGTCTTACTTGGAATTCGATGATGATGATGATGAGATGGTTATTAATGCTATAGTCGTGATGCATGTGCTTTATATGTGGTTCTCAGAGAATGTGCAGGGAAAAACGCAGAACTGGGTGTGAAATGCTCTCTAGATCTCAACTACTGGAAGAGAATGTGTTGTTAACATCGGGTTCAAATGTTTCTTCTGTGTTTGATCATCTGTTGATTTAAATTGTGTAATAGATTTGCTTCTGTCTTTCATGCTTCTTTCTTTTATTTACATGGTTCAGCTTGTTCTCATTTGCTGCTTTATGGACTGAAGTGGAGAATTCATATTAATTTTTGTTCAAATCTGATGTAATTGGGCTTCTCTGTTTGCTAAAACTTGACTTTACTGTCACTCACCCGTTGTTTATTGTTTCTGATTCTAATTATGAACTTTCTACATATAATGAAACTACGGTAAGGACCTTATAAAAAACAAAATTGAAGCAAAGCAAACTCATGTAATGTTTCTGAGCCACTAGTTTTTTACTCTCGATTTCGTGGTTTATTTAAAAAAAAAAAAGATACTGCTGCTGACAATGTTGTGTTGCTATTGTCTCAACTATTAACTACTTGTGGCAGTGTTATTGATTACAAGTTGAACCCTTTTCTGTGGATGGAAGATCTAACTCCACCTCAAGGCAAAAATATATATGTTGTATGTTCTCAACATGTCACTATTTAAAATCATGACCGATGGCACAACCTGAATGTAATAGATGTGGGTCAAGGAAAATATGTGTTTATAAATTCTTGTATTTTAATTTTTTTTTAAATATGTGAATGGTGAATCTAGCACAAGTTGGAGTTTGGACTTTTTGAGTTATTTACAGTGTGCTAAGGAACACCAAATGCACTCTCTTTTCTAATTTGTTAAATAATCGGTAATAATGACGCATGAATTACTTTTCTCCTTTTCCCCTGTTCTCATGAGTCTCAGGCAACCACCAAACCAAAGGTTTTCGACTTCTCAATTCATTCCCTAATCGTCCAAGCAGTGCAAACCAAAAGCTTTTTCTTCGGTTTTGTTGTTCCTTTTTTAAAATCATGATTCACGTGTCATCATCACAAAAATGTTTTTGATTTTTCTTTGCTAGGATTAAATGGAACTCTTGATGGACGGGAAAAATGAAGCCAGTTATAAAAATAATTAAAAACATAGTTTAGTTATATATACCTAAATGGCCAGCCTTGATTTTGGTAAATCAACAAATGAGTATGATTGATGGTGAGGAAATAGGAATATTTAAACTATGAATAAATCTTTAAATGAAGTGAAAGTCTTGGTTTATGGTATGGTTTGCTAGTGGAAAGATGTCATGTTGACTTGTTGTATTGTTTCTGGATTTACTACAGTTCATAAAATATCACTTGTATGTCAGTTATGAGGAAATTTTAATATGCATGAAAATGTTACATATTCCATGTGCATGTCTGATACTAGTTATGGCTAATTTTAAAACAGAGTGAAAATAGATTTGCTCATTTAAAACAAAAACAAACATTTTTTAAATACTGGTTTTGCCACATATAAAATTGTTTCTTTTCTTATTCCTTTTTCTTATGTATGGAGAGTAAAATTTACCCTTTCCCTGTGCTAGATATCTTTTAATGACTTACAGTTCACAACTTTCCATCATATTTTGTTCAGGCTTGGAGCGTTACTGTCACCCCGAGTCTCCAGATTTCTGCACTGTGTTGTATACCCTTTTTTCCATTCATTCTGAATTCTAAATTTTATATTTTTACATAGATCTCTCAAACTTTATCCAAGACGCAGCTCAATTTTTTGTACAATCTTACCTCATCATAACTCAAATTGAAACTGAAATACATACGTGTACAAAATCATGAACATCAAAAGTCAGCTTTCATTTTCAAAAGTTCAGTTGAAGATCCAATAATTATGTCACTCTTTCTTTCTTTTTTAAAAAATTAGATTTGTCATTTCTTGCATTCCTTCACTAAAAGCCATGGTGTTTGTAACATTCTGATATAACAGGAATTTCTTGTCTTTATATATAAAACATATTTGGATACTATATGGGAAAAACTGAGTCTCTCTCAGACTTATGCTGCATGGCATATTTATAGTTTTTTAGAGCTCTAGCAACAGTGTTGTCTAGTCTAATCATGATGTTCTCATCAACTGGTATGCATTTTGGATTCTACTGAGGAAGATACTATGTAGGTAACTTTACAGATTTTTTAGCCTTCTTTAACTTTCACCAACCATAAATAAACTACTTAGAAACGTGAGAATCCCCACACCCCCACTCCTTATTTGTTTTGAAGCTTTTCTTTTCACATAACTCAGGAGAGCTTGATTGTAGTTCAAAATAAAATAACTTTGGTGTAAAAATACCATTATATTGCTGCATCTGACCAGTTGACAAAAATGTACCACATTCTTTTTATAAACAGATTCTGTACCCAAACTTTGCTTCTGGGCATCAGTTCAAGAGCAAAGTGTCAATGAAGAGGGAAATCTGAATCAAATAGGATAATTACAAATTATTGGTATTATCTTCTATGCTACACGTATTTTGTAATTGTAAAATCCAGAGAATGTTAATAACCTTACATTTACTCACAATAAATATTTGGTAATCAAAAAGTTAAATTTAAACTCAAGAAAGAAAAAAAAAAGTTCCACTGAAATAGATTTGAGTTAATTTTTTTCTTTTTAATGCATTTTAATTGAATCTACCGCTGAAAATTTTCTTCATTTTAAGAATTTAGATGTGTATGTAAAAGCTGATCTGCAAGATGTGCAGACATTTTTCCTAAGTATAGTACAATATTTGTGTGTAATGATATTTTATAACTGATTGATAGCTAGCGAGGAAATCATTTACCAAGTGTAAAACAATTGAAGCGTGATGTGACAAATTGAAGATTTTACATTTTCATGATAGAGATTTTCACTTTTGTGTGTGTTCTGTCCATGACATTTCATTGAGTAAGACAGTCAGATCCAAACTTGAGCCTAAGTGAAAATAGTTTAAGAGTTTATTTGACATTTACCGTGTTTAAGTGAATTTGTTGATGTTATTTTATACCTTCCATTCACAACTAAAGATGGTGCTTCGTTGTTTCAGTTGTATTTGACAGCAATGAAATGATGAGCTCTTCATATGGTCACCGTTGAACTGTATAAACTGTTACTATGATGTATACTCATTACATGTATTGTATAGACTCATATTGGTACACAAATATCACAATGTCATGATACTATTGTTTCCTTATCTCTACTCCTAACATTCATTTGATATATATTATATCTACCATACTTCTCTTGTGTAGGGAGCTTTGTAACAAATCTCAGACGCTAATAAAGCATTTGTGATAATTGAACTCAGTGCAAGTTTGTTTTCTTTAGCTTTTCCCAACTTGATATGGTTTTCAACAGAATAAGTTTTTGTCATTCTTTTACTTAAGTAATAATAATAATAAAAAAGAAAATATTTTTGACATGTAGCTCTTTAGAACCATACAAGTCAGAAAATTGGTTGCCTGAAAATTTAATGATTGATATACATTGTAGTACAAGAACATTCTTCATTTTAAGTTGAATATTTTCATGTGTTGCTAGGCCTGTTAAAACTTAGGGCTTATGCATTACAATTTACATAATGTGGCTTAAGTTGTAATGTATAGGTAGTAGGTAAAGCTGTCATAAGGACAGATTGAAAGCACCAAATGAAGGATCAAATAGAGCATGACATAGTAAAGTTTGTCCCATGCTGTAAAACAAGGAGGGAACCAAGAAATAAAACAGAGATAAGGCGGACAGTTTGAATACTGCAGTACCTCCAGCTGTTTGAGGACAGTTGAATTGAAGTGCCACATTCTGTAATTCCAATTAAGTTGCGCAACAGCTGAGCCAGAAAAAAAATGTATAATGAAACATTCTATGATGTGAAATATCAAAATATATAATATTGTCAAAATCTACTTATTGTCATTTAAGGGTCGGAATTTATTTTCGAGCACCCAAAAACCTTTGGGTGGGAGTAGTCAAATAATTCTAGAACATACCTACACACAAACATATATACTGGTTTCCTACATTCCCTAGATATAGGTATTCACTATGAACGTACATGTTCAAATGTAATGGCTTCATCCTTTCTCTAAGAAAGTACTGACTTTCTGTTTTAACAGGTTCGGGTTCCTGTAAGTGATAACTGGAAAGTATAAATTCGTGTCAGCTTGTCAAATCTTTACTACCTAATTTCATATAGCTCAGGCCCACACAAAAGAGAAGACAAGAAAGGATCAGAGACTGCTCATGATTAAAATACCATTTTGTTTATTCCCTACACAACAGTAAGGCAGGGTTATCTTTTCTTGTACAAACAAGGCTTGAGACTGACACTTCTGGTTGCGGCCCCTTTCTTCACAGTCTTCAGTTTCTTGAAGTCCATCAGGTAAAACATTTCACTCAGATCACGCTGAAACAAACAGGGGGAAATAATTACTCTGGAGGCTAAAAAAATTGTATCATCGCCCGAAATAAAATGGGTTTTATTGAAATTTTAATGTTTTAATAAATGGTAAGAGTATATAAACCCTTCAGCTTGACTCAAATTTTCACAACAAAATTATAAACTTTAAAATTATAAAATTATGACAGAGTCTGGGCTAGGATAACACCTGAATTTGTCCAAAACCATGTTTGGCTCAATATATTACAAGAACATTGCTTTTGCTGTATGGTTTTAACACCAAAATATTCAGTAATTATTTTTGTGATTCAGAATTTTGAAAACTATGGGATTAAAAATGTTTTTCTTCTACCTACCATACTAAATGGAAACATGCCTCGTATCTACCTACCCAATATTTTACTTCTCAATAACAAGGCTGGAAATCGACCTACCTTGTTAAGCAGCTGGAAGCCGTGGCTGCAGACTGACGCTAGAAAGGGACTTAGGCCTTTGAATCTGCTGGAAACTTCGACAATCTTCAGCAGTCCACTGAAACAAAAAGATACAGGGAAGCTTTAAAATCAATAGAGAGCAATGGTTACATCTTTTTTAATGAAATGAGAAAACAGAAAAGAAAGAACCTTAAAATCAATTGAGATCAATCGTTATATCTGTTTTAATGAAATGATAAAACAGTAAAGAAAAAAAAGAACCTTAAAATCAATAGAGAGCAATGGTTACATCTGTTTTAATGAAATGAGAAAACAGTAAAGAAAAAAGAACCTTAATATCAATTGAGAGTAACAGTTACATCTATTTTCACGAAATATAAAAACAATATGGAAAAAAAGTACCTTAAAATCAATAGAGAGTGACGGTATCCGTTTTCATGACATGAACAAACAGTAAAGAAAACAGAAAGATATAACTTTGGTCTTTGAGGCTTATGGTTTGTGCCTCTAATAATTTTACAACTACACTTTTAGGTCTTCACACTCCACTTATAGAAAACGAAATGGCCCTATTTATGCTGCACCTACGGAATACCAACGAATATGTTTCCTACTTAATCTATTTTAAACACAAAACAGTCCTCTCATACTTCACCAATGGAAGCAAGAAGAGTCCATTTCACACTAGAACTCACTCTGTCTTGAGAACTCGGTTTGCCTCGCTGACATAGTCGTCCAGGTTGGTTCCCATCAGAGACAGACAAAACACTGCAATGTCAACGCTCTCGTTCTGCAGAGGGACCTGTCGACAGAACATTTTTTACATCAGCCATGTACTCTTCACAAGAAAATTGTTGGCAAATACTTTCAAAATACTAGAATTCTTGCCATTCACAAAGTAATAGAACTTCTCTGGTACGTCAATTATTACAGTTTATGAGAAGACTATGAAAGGGAAAAATAAAGACATTTCATAACCCTTTGATTAAATGAAACAAGTCATTTAGGCTGAAAATCTAGATCCGAATTTCTAAAAAAAAAAAAAATTTACAAATTAAAATACTAGGTTTACTATGATACTATAAAAACAAGAAAATTTAAATACCCTGGTATCTAATAAAGATTCAGTTATGAGTGGGTTCTTTTTATATTGACCAAGCTATTCTGCTTTTATTTACTTATTTCAAAAGACACAAAAATACAAACTAAAATTCCCTCCAAAGAAAATGTTCTCGCAATTAATCAACCAAAATAGACTGATTTCTTTGGAAAAAAAGTATAAACAGTTTCAACACTTATAAAAATGTATTTATATATATATATATACAGATACTGAAAGAAAATAAAACCATTGGCACATCAATGTGTTTGTTGGATCAGCATCTATCTGAACTTAAAATTACATGTAAACTGGGCTTTCAAGTAACTAAAGAAAAACAATAGATGAATTTTGACTGACGACACAAGAATATAAGTCTTTTCTTTTAAGGCTATCTTTTTTTAAATTAACACAAAACTACAAAATAAGAGACATGTCATTCTGCTGGTTTTTAAAGATTTAATGAGAGCTTCAACTCACGCTGCTCATGTCACAAGCCTTGACCCTGGGGTTCAAGGCTACTAGGTCAAACGAGTGCACCTTCTGAGGAAGAGCTTGTGCCAGCTTGGCATCTCCGCAGCCAAAGTCAGCTATCACCAGGCTGGGAGATCTGCACGCCACAGTGATTTAAAAAAATGTTTTTGTTGTTTTTTTGTTATTACTACACAAAATAATCTTAGGGAATCATAATACCAGTATTTGGTTGCTTCTATCTCACCATTTATTTTCTTGACCTTTACCACAATTCCGAGCATTTATATTCACATGATTATTTTGAAAAATTAAATTGCATTAAATGCTTGATAAAATCATGATGCAAAGCATTTTGAGCTACCTCATAATAAAACTGATGCATAAAATCATTTTGTTATTATTACAATTGTTTTTTTTAAATTAGAATTACTATATGTACAGAGGAAACTTCATAACTCAAATTGCTAGGGATTTGATCTAAACTTCGAATTAAGAGGATTAAAATTACAGAAGGGGACATACCTGAACCACACAAGTTTTAAATTTAGTAAACAGTTACTTGCATTGTTTGAAAAACTGCAAAAATTTAGTTTCCTATGAATTTACTTTCCATAGCAACCTTCTCCCAACCCAATATCTTTTAAAGGCATGTTTTGGGCAGCAATTAGCATTGCATTCTGCTTCACAGATACTACTTTTGTACATGTAACTTGGCTATTGGCAACGTGAGCTTCGAATTAAGAGAATCAAACCATAAAACTTTGAATTATGACTCTGATTTTAATAGAGCCAAAGAGAGAAAAATAATTATAATATTTTTTCTTACAAAAGTTGGTTTATGAGAAATATGAATTATCAGACTTTCTTTTGTGAGCTTTCCATTGTATTACTATCATCATAATTATTATCATTATTATTATTATTATTATTATTTTTATTATCACTATTGTTGACCAGAGACTGACTTGTCTTTGATCTGCTTGATGAGAACGTTGACTGGATTCACCGGCCACTTGGCCGCCTGGTTCTCGAAGCCGGTGTGATAGACATGGAAGGCGTCGCGGTCCTCCCTGAAGAGCTTGAGAGCCTCTCGCCCCTCACACGTGTACAGCTGCTCGTTGAGGTAGCGAAACCTGCGGTGGTCAAACAAGAAAGACAATAGCATTACAACCAGGGGATGTAAACCCGACCAGAGAATACAGCTTAAAGTATTTAAAACTGGAAGAACGCTACCAGCTTCATTACTGCAATGATACTGTAAGTCTTAATTCTAGGTCTACACATAATTTGTGTCTCAGAGTCTCACAACTCATTCCGTCATTTTAGTTTTTCATCTGATGTTTTCAATCTTGACAGTCACATACATACAGCCTTTCACTAGGGAACTCAATAAGCTGACACAGTACATTTAAAAAACTCTGTTCCTAAAGAGTAAAGGTAGAACTCTTGCTCATGCAATATTGCAATAAGCTTAAACTTGTTAACTATTTTAGAAGCTGCAATAGTGTCAATGAAATAGCGCAGTGACTTCAGACACTTAGACATACATGTATCTGAATGTAATTGTTTGGACAGTACTAGATAATTGTGAACTTTGAATTGACACATGGAACAAAAGAATTTTTTTTTTTTAATTTTATGTCTACAGTAAAGACTATTGGGTATGCTCTCAGTGTTTTCTTTGTCTATTTTTCCTTCCATTTTTAATATTTCAATATAAATATTATTTTTCTTTAAGATGAACTATAGTAAGCTTTTTGGTATGTGCATTAACTTTTAATTAAATAAATGTAATTATTTGTTCACTCTTTATAATCCAATTATTGGCGTATGACTCTTCAGAGCCACAGGCACAAGTCATAAACATTATAGTAGATTGAAAAAAAATTGGCATCGATGGAAATCTTAACCTTTTTCTGACAACATCATTGATACGATGTGAATGCAGAGAGAAAGCCTCACCTGGCCGCGCTCAGCTTCTCCTGGGCAAGGCTCCCCATGGCTGAGAACTTGTCTCCCTTTTTGGAACTCGAATCACCACCTTTGGCTTTGCTCTGAACCTCGAGTGACTTCTTGTTTGCTTTGTCTGCTGGATCAGAATTTTTCCCTGCAGATTTTGCAACCCCATTTTTAAGGCTTGCTTTACTTGCTTCCGTATTCTGTGACTGAATCTCTTTTGACACTTCTGAACTCTTTTTCTTCTTATCCTTCTTGTTTTCTTTCACATTTTTAGAATCTAAATTTTCATTCGAACTCCCTGCCCTGCCTAGGGCATGGAGTAATTTTTTCTGTCTTTGCTGCAGCTCAGATACTTTCTTGGGGTCAACAGTTTTACTGTTTTTGTGAGCCTGTACCTCAGTATCATTATCACCATTCTTTATTACTTTCTCTAGCTTATCTCTCTTTTTCTTCTTTGCTATGGGTGAATTTATTTCATTTAGTTCCTCCAAAACTTTTTGAGCTTTATTCTTTCTTTCGGGAGTTGAAACTGTGTCCCCCTTCCTCTTGATTTTTTTCGTCTCAAGTGAAACACCAACAGGATCTGCTGACTCAGCCTTGTCTTGAGCCTCGTCAAGGATTTTCTTTTTCTTTTTTTCCCCTTTTTTTACATTGGCATTTGGAACATCTTCTTTCCCTGGTTTTGTTGAACTTTTGTGATTTAATATCGGAGTGGCCTTCTCACTGGTCTCACACGATTCATTCAAAACATCTTTAGCAGCCTCTTTCTTGGCCTTAGTCCTAGATTTGACATCATTTTGCTTGGCAGTTTGTTTAGAGGCTTGTGGAGCTTCATCAGGTGTCTGTGTGCTGTCGTTTTTCTCACCAGAGTTTTCTGTGACAGCAACATCTGTCTCCTTTACTTTGCGGTTCAGGGCTAAATGAGCATATTTATTCTTCTTACTATTGTTTTTCTTTTTGCGATTCCTTTTTCTCTTCTTCTTTGGAGTCTCTTCCGTTGTTACTGCTGAATCCATAGATTTGTCATTTTCCTCTTCATTTTTTTCAGTCTTTTTCCTTTTCTTTTTTGGGCTAGTTGACAATTCTTCATCATCTGTCTGTGTGATATCTTTTCTTTTGTTAGATTTTTTAACTTTAGAAGCTGCTGGATCAGACTGAGACTCTGAATCAATCTCATTGTTCTTCTTGCCTGTTTTCTTTATCTTTGCAGTCACGGTGGGTTCAGTTTCTTGCATCTCTCCCATATTTAAAGACGATTCTTCATCTCCATCTCCCTCAGTCTTTTTATCCTGCTTCTTTTTCCTTCTCCTCTTTTCTTTTAATTTCCTGTTTCCTTTCTTTGTAAAGGTTTCATCATCACTGTCAGGAACTATTGAAGACAAAGTGCTGGAGACCTCTTGCTTTGCTTTTTGGGTTCTTTTTTTCTGTGGATTTGGAATTGTTTACATTAGTAAGTATTAAGGCATCTGATTTTGTATTTCATAAAAGCAAATATATATAAGCTCGAGTTTACTATATAATGTTTTAAAAAGAGGCAGCCAGGTGTTCGGTACAGGCTGTTAAAACTAAAAAGTTTCAAGTTTAAAGACAAGGTTCTGTGTCTTAGCTCAGATTGTGTCAAACACACCTCACAGTACTTAGTGGGTGTTGGAAAGTACTAAAACTCGTAAAGGATGGCAAAACTTAAAACTTTTTTCAGGCATTCAGAAAGTTATTTCTCTGTTCATTTGGGCTTTGTCTAGAAGAAAACACACATTGTTAGCCTCTCGCATCATTCCATTCTATTCTATCTAATATTATTCCTGGAACTCTTCAAGTCAAAAGAATTACATCAAAGTTAGGTACCATTTCTAAAAAACTATGTCTCAGTGTACGGGAACAGTCAGACCTTTGCTTTCCCACCAAACAAAGATTTGTTCAGGCTGTCGGCTTCTTGGTCCACGTCCCAGGCTGTATCACAGTCAAACTCAGACATGTTGGGAGTGTCTCCCTCTTCGTCTCGATCTATAGTCTTAAGTTGCTCTTTCCAACAAACTGTGAAAACATCAAAATTTGGAATCCCTTGAAATGATCGCATTTTCAGATATTCTCTCTTTTTTATTTAAACAAAAATACATGTACTTATAGAAATCTATGTGGTGAATTGACACATTCAGGAAGTTGTGTTAGGTTTGTTCCATCTGAAGAAAAGTGTATAGTTAGCATTAGGGTGCCTATAACTTAACCTATGTCTTGTTAGTGAGGTGTGGAAATCTAGGTGTTGTCTAGAATTTAGATTCTAGATCTAGATTCTAGACTTAGATCTTGACTAGGAAAACTTAAGAAAAAAAAAACACTTTTATCGAACAATAATAGATTTACATAGAACTAGATTAGTCTCATAGTTTTTAGTATAACGTCATGGTGGCTTAAAAATCATCGTTAGCCTTCTTATGACTCGTCGTAAGTTCCCTTTCTTATTTTCATATAATTGCAAGTGAGTCGTAAGCGAGCAAGACATTCTTACGGCCCTAAATCTAGATCTAGATCTTTAAGGCCTAATTTATCTGGTTTTATGTGCTAAAAAGGAAAGATATAGCCAAGAATCTAGATCTAGATTTTACTTGAAATATGATTTAGATATTTTGAACCAATACACCTACAATTGCTAATTAATAGAACGGGATCTCAGATTTTCAGTACATTTATGAGGTGTGTGGTTGGTGTTCACATTATGTTTCCATGTTCATGTAATTGCAGTTTCATTTTCGTTTTTAATACTTTGTAAATAGCCTCCCTTGACTTTGAGCTAACTCCGTACATTGAAAATCTGAAAGATTCTATGGCAAACTATGTGACCGTCAAAAAGAGTCAGCGTATAATGCAGACTAACAATAGTAACATTGCGGGAAAGTGTTGTTTCGGGCAGTGTTGGACATAGGTTGTATTTGTAAAAGGTTATTGTAAAATAATCTATTTTCTGTGGTGTTGGACATTTTCTTTGGTCAAAGAATCTGCCCCAGTTTAAGGCCTCATAGGATCCTAAATAAGGCTATATACGGCGTTGGGACCCCGTCACCCAACCCCGAGTCATAGGATCATGCCCTCTTTTTTCCAAAACAAAATCCTTTTTTTTTTTGAGATATAAAACACGTGAAAAGCTATTTGCTTTTGTCTCAATTATTCAATAAATATTTTGTCCATGTTCCTGGCATAGGCCTACATCTCCATATTTAAACAACAAAGTCATCTCTTCTCAGTCTAACCGAGTGGAAAGCCATACTTATTTAAAGATCTTCAAGTTCTTGATGTTGTATATCGCTTTCATCTCCATTTAATTACAATTTACTTTTCAGTGCCTGTTAAATCTACTTGTAACTAAGAGGAAATAGCTTTTTGGAACGTGCACACATTTGCCATTGTTATTTTTGTTTTATGGCGGTGCTAATAGTAATACAGTATCTAGTGATATGATAGGATAGGAAAATATTTACATTGAAAACAAAGTCAACCTAGAACAAGACATTAAATAGGCTGCATCTTGCTTAGACTCAACACCATAATGTGTCAGTCTTAGTTAGATTTTCTCTCATATTTTGTAAGAAACGTTGAACTAGGTAGCCTAAACTTACTCTTGCCTAAAATCATCACTTTTCCCCAGTTTAAAGGGATTGACTTGATGAGGCTTCCACTTTTATTGAAGAAATAAAATAAGCAAATTGATAAATTAAGGAAATAAATCACTTGAATCAGTTTTAGTTAGGTAATGACAAGTTTGCTTCGAACAACACTTTGTCTCTCAATGATAATCAAGACAACTGCTAAGGTTCTTTAATACATTCCATGGTGCAAATGAAAAAATCTATGTATCCAACAAAAAACATTGTTCAGTTTTACTTCCATGACATCATCAATTAGTATGTTCAGTGAAGCGCCTAATCTTTAGCGACCCACCCAACATGATATCATAAAATTAAGGACAAAAATAATAAATTAAGTACAAAAATAATTGAAAACTGAAGCACTGACATGGTTGATCCATGACTCAGATTTTGTTTTTGTATTATAGAAAGCTTTTTTAAACTGAAATATGATGTTATATACTTTTTTTCTCTTTTGGTGGTAAGAATGACATGTAGTCTGTTTATCTAAGTTCATATGTAAATCATGTGTAACTCTAAATGTTGTACATAGCCTATGCTTAACAATACCTGATGTGAATTTAAGAAGTACATGTATTGTGATTATGGGTGAATTACTCATTATGAAATCGCACTGTGAAATATCCTGAAATGAGCAAGGGTCTTATCCGTGGGTTCGAACTAATATCTACATGAGGTGTATTTTTACACTCAGATTTAAATGTTCTGTCCTAAAAGAGGGTGTAATTCAAGGATTGAAAATGTCCATAAACATGCGTCTCAGAAAGTTAATCAAGATCATAAGTAAGAAGGTGAAAATAGGAAGTACTGGTAGGTATTGGAGATGGATTGGGCCCACTCTTGGAAAGAAAAAGGTTTTAACACCACAAAGAGATCAAGAAGGACAAAACGAGGGAGTTGCGAATCGTCAGGAAGATCGATGGGAGGCAGAAGTGGAAAGACAAGGTTTGAAGTAAAAAGGTTGGCCCAGGATAGGAAGAATGGTAAGGGTTTGTTGGTCGTCTATACCCTGGGCAAGGGTGAGAGAAGCAATGATGATGATGAAATTTATGACAAAAGGTACATCGAGTGTGCCCACAGCCACGCTGAGGATTAATATTTTCTGTTTTGGAGATAACAGTCAGGGCGTGTGACGGTCTGTCAGCATGCTAGGCTGGCTAGGCCCTGGGGAGGGGCCCTCCAGCCCCAGGTCTCTACAATCTTATTGGGGACTGAATGTCTCTGGAGAAGGTTGGATTGATGGAGTATAGGGATATCAGAAGGAAAACAGAGTGGAGGGGAGGGAGGGTACATCGAGTGTGCCCACAGACACACACACACACGCACGCACAGAGAGAGAGACATACAGCTCTTACTCCAAATCAGCACTTATAACTCCAGAGATAAATTAATATACTTTTTATTTGAGGAATTGGCCTTACAAATAATTCATAAATATTCATACATGTAGTTTTGTAACCAACAACAAAAAATGACTTGGAAGTTGAGATGAAATCTTTGATAATTTTACATTCTCTGATTTTCTGAAATATCCTACAGAGGGGCCTGATTAGCGTCAGCACCTCAGGATCAGAAAAAAAAAAACATGTTGACATTAAAAAAAATTGTTTTTGTCCATCACACTAATGCATGCAGAAAAATAAAGGGATTGTTCAAACGGATTGATATTAATCAAAAATTATTTGAAGAGGATTGTAATGCAATTTTAAAAAGTTGGATTTCTGTTAAGCTAAAGCAAAGGATGGCTTAGTATATCCAACTCATCAAATCAAGACTTCTTGTTAGTACTGTAGGCCCTACATCCATCTATCGACTGAACATAACTGTGCCATGAGACAAGAGTTTGAGAAAGGCAATCAAACAGTTTTTTAAGGTAGTAGGAATTGGCCTAAGTTTTTCACAGTCCGCAATCTCTTCTATAATTGATGGTTAGTACACACAAGAATCAATGATACAGAGAAAAAATCTTAACATATTCAAACAAAACCCTGTGCTAGAGTTGGAAAAAAATGTAGACCCTAAAAGCCTTACAAGATCACTACTTGCATACATATATAATTTTTGTTTAATTCAACTCTAACAAGAAAACAACAAAAGTGTGAGCATAAGGCAGTGGCACTAAAATTTTACGGATAACCAAGAATAGATACACTGGTTCAAGCAATTGATTTCCCAATGATAAATCTCATTCTTTAGAATCATGTCTCAAGACTATGGGGCAGAGCATGCAGTGCATAACGTAAAGAGACTAGTGGGGCACTCTCCTACTGAATATAATTATGTCAGCTTGTTTTCCAATTGAATTGAATCTGAAGAAATCAATAACACCCAAAGAATTTATCACCAAAGTGATCTCACCCCTTGCTACGACTAGTCTTTGATTTGACTGAGTAATCCACAGACTCAAGCACTAGCCAAGATTCAAACCTTCAATCTCATGCTCCCTCCTGGCAATGGGAACCAATAATTATATACAGAGGTCTGAGAACATCTCATTGACACAACTTCATCAGTAAATGTCAAACGCTATGGTACCACAGTTCTTTTTCTAACAGATTTAATTGACAAAAAGTGTATACATTCTGTTTGGTCTTCAATGACAATTTATTGACCAAAATCAATCAATTTCATAAATTTGTAATCTTGTAGAAATTGCAAATTAAAAGTGAAAAATATAGAGATAATAATTTCCATTTTCTCTTCAAATTGAATGTGTGTACGTTGTACATTGTATTATGACTCCATGGCACTTCCAACTATGTCATAAAAAATTTTAAAGCTGAATTTTTCTTTTTAGTGCATCATGTTAATATTAAAGCCTTGTAAAGATATTTTCGTAACATTGTTGATTTACTTAGAGTAAAATTATGTAAATCATATTTAAATAGGTCTTACAATTTAAATATAACTGTGTACTTGTATCTTATGTCTATATTTACTTAAGTTTCTCTGATAACATAAAAGATATACATGTACATATACTTTGGTCTAATTTGTATTAACACTCGAGCAAAACTCACCCATAATTTATTGAAAGGTGCCCAAATAAAAATATAAAAACCCTGCCTATGGTTTATGCCAACGTCTTTGTATTTTTGTTAATAGTTTGATTATCGTATAGCACCTGTAAATAAAAGCAGCATGAAAAAGAAACATGTTAATTTTAAATTGAACTTTTATATAAAAAAATACATGAACAGCAGAAAATATGAAGTGCATAAAAAATAATGTTGTATTGATATTATTGACATTATCACCAAGGACTTTTTCAATGCAGTTTTAGAACAAAAAAAATTACACAGCTAGCTGTGTAAAGGAGACAGCAGTACAAGGAAAAGCACAAATGTGGAAAAGAAAAGATTTCATGGCAATAATGGTATCCCAAAGAGAACATTGAAAGACGAGTTGATTAACAAATGAAGCTCAGCTGTAAATACAGACTCCAAATAGCAAGTAGGCACATGGTTCATAGAGATGCAGCTTCTAAAATGTTTATCTCTTAAACTAATCTGCTACAAAAATCAAAACTTGATGGCCATTGGAGAACATAGCTACTGAGGTTTTTATTTACATTCTCAAACTTTTCATATGCTCTATAAAAAATTTGGAAGATAAACAGGTTTACTTAAAAAATTTACATAACAATTTTAAAATTTGTCAAATATCCTTTTGGTTTGAGCATTGCAATAAATATCCTGTTTACAGCAAAATAACCCTTAATCCTTTAAGTACTTTTTACATATTAATTCCATTGGTAACTCATAGTAGTGAAAATTTTCGAACAAAAAGCAAAACACAATCATTCAACTATTTTATTTTTTTCATGCGGACATTCGATATGTGAATAAGCTATAATTTAATGATAACTTTGTCTGAGTCTGAGTATAAAATACCATTATGATACAGAGAAGCAGGCCAAAAAATATAGAGGCTTTAACAGACGGAGCTAGACCTAGGGACCAAATAATGATGCGAGTGACTGAGGGAATAAGGTGAAAATAGGCTGTCCCTTTCTAACCTATAAAATACCAGACATATTGTTCTCTTTTGACAAAAAAAAATTGCTTTTTCACTTATTCAAAACAATCAGAGATAAAATTATAATAACAATAATAATAAAATAATAATACATTGTAAAAACATTTTTGCATTGAGTTCGTCTGACCATTTTGTAAGTTCCATTCTGATAAAAAATGTACTTCATGAAATTAAGAGGCAGAAACCAGATTATTTTAATAAATTCATATTTTAGGGGT
The DNA here is from genome assembly GCA_003991915.1 of Elysia chlorotica. NCBI lineage: Eukaryota > Metazoa > Mollusca > Gastropoda > Plakobranchidae > Elysia > Elysia chlorotica. Next base: position 574,500 of record RQTK01000115.1, on the reverse strand, counting down.
TTTGTTTAATTTCAAATGAACAAGGCTTGAATTTATCTCGTTTTTGTTTTTAAATTTAATGTTAAGGTACGGTATTTGTTAACAATTTGATTATCGTATAGCACCTGTAAATAAACGCAGCATGAAAAAGAAATATGTTAATTTTAAATTGAACTTTTATATTAAAAAATACATGAACAGCAGAAAATATGAAGTTGATAAAAAATAATGTTGTATTGATATTATTGACATTATCACCAAGGACTTTTTCAAATGCAGTTTTAGAACAAAAAAAATTACACAGCTAGCTGTATAAAGATGACAGGAGTACAAGGAACAGCACAAATGTAGAAAATAAAAGATTTCATGGCAATAATGGTATCCCAAAGAGAACATTGAAAGACGAGTTGATTAACAAATGAAGCTCAGCTGTAAATACCGACTTCAAATAGCAAGTAGGCACATGGTTCATAGAGATGCAGCTTCTAAAATGTTTATCTCTTATAATAATCTGCTACAAAAATCAAAACTTGATGGCCATTGGAGGACATAGCTACTGAGGTTTTTATTTACATTCTGAAACTTTTCATATGCTCAATAAAAAATTTGGAAGATAAACAGGTTTACTTAAAAAATATACATAACAATTTTAAAATTTGTCAAATATCCTTTTGGTTTGAGCATTGCAATAAATTTCCTGTTTACAGCAAAATAACCCTTAATCCTTGAAGTACTTTTTATATATTAATTCCATTGATAACTCATAGTAGTGAAAATTTTCGAACAAAAAGCAAAACACAATCATTCAACTATTTTTTTTTTTTCATGCGGACATTCGATATGTGAATAAGCTATAATTTAATGATAACTTTGTCTGAGTGTAAGATACCAGACATATTGTTCTCTTTTGACAAAAAAAAAATTGCTTTTTCACTTATTCAAAACAATCAGAGATAAAATTATAATAACAATAATAATAATACATTGTAATAAACAACAGTTTGCATTGAGTTCGTCTGACCATTTTGTAAGTTCCATTCTGATAAAAATGTACTTCATGAAATTAAGAGGCAGAAACCAGATTATTTTAATAAATTCATATTTTAGGGGTTTTGTTTAATTTCAAATGAACAAGGCTTGAATTTATCTCGTTTTTGTTTTTAAAATTTAATGTTAAGGTACGGTATAGGAGCAGTTGTCGAGTAACTTATAACTCCACGGATGCACATAACTATAAAACAAAGTGAATAAAAAAACGTGAATGACATATGAGTATAAATAAATAGTCACGAAAAGTGAATGAACAATGTATGTGCAATTGGCAAAGCATCCCATTTGAAAGCTTTTACAAATCATATAAAAATATTGAACAGCTGAATTAAAGAGAAAAATTTATAATGACTAGCATTATTTTACAATGATTGCATGACAATTTGTGGATATCAAACGATAACCATGCTGACATAACGTCCATCCGACAGGTTTAAATTATTATTTTTAGCTGTACCTGTTCATAAATGTTTTGTAGCTGTGTGAATTAGATAGATGGTAAATTTCCTTAAATTGTTGAAGTAATACAAACAATGTGTTAATGATAAGTTAATAAGTTAGGGAAAAAAAAGTTGTGATTCAAGTTTATACAGGAATCCATACTCTAAAATCAAATTTCAATTTATACCTAAACTCAAACATATATTTTGGAGATTCAATTACTTACTGATGAATTTATCTCTCCTTAGGTGACATTTCTCATTAACGAAATTTACAGATTTTCTGTAATGAAATTTTTTGACATTTGCACAAGTTTCACTGAGTAAATTTGTTTAGAATAAAAGTTTAAAAAATGCTTGTTTAGGGGTAGGTAAGGGAACCATTTAGACAGAAAAATAGAGCAATATATATATATACCTTTTAAAATGTTTTACAAATGAAAAAAGCTTAGAGATTCATTTAAGGAAGATTAACATGTGACAATCAATTCTTGATTTGGAAAATAAATGATTTTTTTCATCAGCAGGGGTATACAAATCAACTGAATTGATATAAATTAAAGTCATTGGCAAAAATATATAAACATAGTCTGGTTTCAAAATAAAAACACTTTGAAGACATTCATCATAATAAAATGTACATAAATGGAAGATCAATTTAATTATGAGCTTCTAAAGCTTTTATATTTTTTCTCAAACAGAATGGCTTTAAATTAAACACATTTGGATAGCAACTTTATAAAATATAATACTGATGCTTTGGTTGAACTGAAATTTATTTCGAATTATCCGTGCTGCAAATAGGTGTACTTTAAAACAACTTGCAAAGAAACAAACACAAACATCAGCAACATTATGTTTTCATACCTGAATTAAACTAAAATTATCTCTCTACAGCTTCTGGTTTGTTCACAAGAAAAAAATGACATAAGTGACAGACTAATTGATTAGTTCAAAATTAATTAAATCATTAAGACTGTAAAAAAAATTAACTTTAGACAAACTCTCAAAAAAGAATTTTGATTGGTTAAGTAGTAAGATTAATTACAAATGAAAGGAAATAAAATGTGTTCTTGCTGATTACATAGATCTGAAAATTGTATTATTACTTAGACACAACAAAACACTATATAGATATAAAAAAATGATTTGATATTTGCTTATTATACAATGTGCAAATTAAATAAAGGCCAGCATTTTAAAAATGAAACATTTGGCCAAATTAAATAAGAACCATTTTAATTTAAAATATTTATGTAAAGCATTCAGTTTCAACTGAAAATGTTACTGAGGAATCTTAATGAAGATATTTATTACACTGTTTACAAAAATACCACATCTTTCTCCTTTGGATGTAAAGATTTGGCTTTTAGCTATAATATTCTGTTTCTCGCTCATTTGTTACCAAGCAGATGAGTAACCTAATGCATTTTCAAAAACTTGATGAAAAATTCAGTGTACATTGTTTTCCTTGCTCATTTGTTACCAAGCTGATGACTAACCTAATGCATTTTCAAAAATTTGATGAAAAATTCAGTGAGTACTTCATCCATAACTTGTTGCACACGTACTAGTAGAATAAGAACCAAAAGGGCAAGCGCAAATATTACTACAATGCATCAGAGTAGGAGAGACAGGCAGATATGATGGTGAAACATGTAACTGGAAAGATTCATCAAACTGCAAATCCAGGAAGAAGAAATCAGGTGTCATCTATTTATTAAAAAATCATAGGCTTTTTCAATTGTATAACTAGAGGGTTCTAAATACAAATGAACATTGTTGTTATAATGCAGAACAAAATATTTTTAGGTTCAAACTATCCTGAAACTATATTAAAAAAATCTAGATTTACCCTGGCACCCTTCAAAATAAATTGTGTATGCCACAGTCACTATGACACAACTGAACTGAACTAAACTAATAGCACCTAAGTTGAATTGCAAAGGGGTAAATGACCAAAACAGACCATTAGAAATAAATAGGGCTCTCTGTTTCCTAATTTTTCACTTCTAAAAACTGATCAGGCTGTTCTGAAATAGAATGTCATTATATTGTTAATCCTTCATTCTCTATTGCGTAAATAATAGTAAGTTTTAGACATTTTAACATCGGATAAAGTTTATGAAAAAAATAATACAACAGAAATTTGTGTGTAATATTCATTAATTAATTAAAAAGTAAAACAACATAGAAAACAATAACTTACCCAGTATTATAAATAGATTAAATATTTTTTCTTTGGTAACCTATTTTTAAGATTCACTTCCAAAGTTTCGAAATCTCCATTTGGAGCATGTTCACGAACAGCACAAAAGTACAGTGATTCCACGATAACATTCAATTGATCAATTTCAAGTTTGCAGCAAAAAATAAGACTCATTGATATAACATTGTAAATAATTTTATCCTGATATACAATTTTAAACATTGTAAACAATTTAATTTCTTAATTCCATTTTTTTACTTGACACAGCTGTAGTGTTGCTACTGGATTGGTTCGTACTCAATGTAGGGGTGCTTTCCTTCACGGAAGCACTTACAGAAACATGGAAAACAGCAGCAGCAAGTGAAGTCATCTTCATACACTGGCTCCGGAATGTTAAGGTCCTCACACATAGAGATCACAGGTCCTTGATAGTTGTACAGCTGAGGACCGAGTGATGATTTCAAAATTAACTAAGAACTGAAGTGCCACAAATTCACCTCTTCTAATTTTTTTTTGTACATGTATACCAAAAATATGTTACTCTTTTCAAAATTATCCAACAAAGTTTATGTTTGTTGCACTCTGCTTGAAATTGAACAGTGATAGTGGTATATAAAACATCATTCTCAACTTTGTCAATGAAAAAATTAGTCTTCCTGAAAACTTTTTTTTTTAGGATAAATTCTAATATTACTCACCAAAGCATTTCTATATAAAAAAAAAATTATGTAGCTCAGAAATAAGATTTACAAACCTTGATTTCATAGTGAACCAGATTGAGAGATAACCTACCTGAAGAGATACAAACTGACGCCCTCTGAACAAGACCAGGAGCCGGTTGTAATTATCCACAGCACAGTCGATTGGCTTGACATCCTGTGAGACAGAGCGTCCCATGCGGTAAGTCGCTCGGATGGGAAACCCGTGCCAGGTAAAGCAGCGGTCCAAAACCTGGACTCTATGATTTCCAGCATCACATATAAACAAATGGCGGCAAGAATCCATGGCAAGACCCAGGGGATAGAACAGCTGACCTTTTCCATGGCCGAACTCACAGTAGAAATCCGAGGCAAGGTAATCCTGGCCATAGAATACTCCAATGCGGTGATTGTTGGTGTCAGAAACTATCATCTGGCCCGGCCCACCTTGGATGAGATGGGTGGGGTTCAGAAGTCCATGGGTGTTGCGAGTTGCCAAATCCATGAATTTAGGCACCCATTCTGTTTTAGCATCTGGAAAATTTGGCCTATGGACCATTTGTAGAAGAAGAGTGTTAGCGTAGCCCAAAGAGAGGCACAATCGACCCTCAGAGAGCAAGAGTATACCACTAACATCCCGCACAACATTCTGAAGGAGGTCGGAATACTCCCAAGGCTCCTTGGTGAACGGCACTCTGTAGATGACTATACCTTGGCTTTTCAGGTTACGGCCCATGGCCAGAAACATTTCCGCATCAGACGAAAACTCAGACGGAAGGCCCATTTTCATTTCATCGTAGCCGTTTTCTTGGGCAGCCTCCATGAATCCTGGTGGGTAGAAGCAGACATCCATGATGGGTCGGTGAAACTGCTTGAAGGCCCATGGCTTAGACAGATTATTTTTAAAGAGAAGCGCCTTGTTCAACATGCTGTCAACGACCACAACATGCCTGGTTGCAGGATTGATTGCCACAGCGCTGGGTGCATGGATTTCAAAGTCGCCATCTCCCCAGACTAAACCGTATGATCCGCAATGATGCGCGTAGCCATACTCATTCAAGGTCTCAGTAAGCTTGGCTTTGTCAGGACATACAGTTTCCCTATAAAAGGTGAAGAATAAAGCCAAATTATTAATTTTCAGAAGTAAAAGTTTCATGTATCTTCTCACTTAAGTCATTCCCACCAAAACCACCCGCGTCGACCGTAGGGACCACTATATTGTGTACCTATTACCGCCCATCATCGCCCGTTTAGTTTCATTTCCTATGTAGATATTTTGTGTAAACCTCATTTATGTTTAGAGGACACTTCAAGCTTTGGGTTTTTTAAGTTTCAATTTTAGTCCAGAATTAGATCTAAAAACCAGCTTCAAACTTCACCGATTTTTCCGCCGATTTCGAGAAATTTCGAGCCCAACTTTTATGCAGAGAGCTGAGCTATATAGGTATGTAAATTTTACCATGACTTTCGTTCCCCAGCGAGATCCAATATAAATCGAGCCAGATCTTCTCTTTATACAGTACAAGTAGGTTGGACTAGAAATGATTTATCTGCAGTTTATTCAGTGGTGCCAACTGGATCAATATTTTTTTACTGAACTTCTTCACTTAAATAAACATACCATGATGAATCAAAGACACAACCCCTTGACATACTTTACTGATATCTGATCTGTCAACTTAAAAAAAAAAACTGAAACTCTGTAAATTGGCATCACTGATAAATTTTTAGCTCCTTTAGCTTTCTCCACATATGCGAATGAGTAGTTAAAAAAAGAAAGGGCCGATGCAGATCTAGGTAAAGGCTAGAAACAAAGATAAAAATATAAATAAATACTCACAGTTCTCCCAAGAAATCCTCTGGCGCTGCTCTGCACTCTCTGCGAACGTACTCGTGGTGTTTTGTCAGAGCATCCTTGAGGGTGATGACTCCGCTGTCAAGTGTAGAACTGTTGTTGAAATACGAGGTGACGCTGCTCCTCATAAGATCACTTTGCTCTGAGCTTGAAATGCCATCAGCCCTTGACTGCGACTCTTGTTGGAAAGATACCCTATCCTCTGCCAATAAAAACAACCAAGTGCTAGAGGTAAGAGAATTTGTTTTCCTGATGTCATAAAGAGAAGAAAGGAAATTTATAGTTTTTTTAATAATCACCTTCAGAGGGTTTTGAGAGAAAAAGAAGTACAGAAATGTTTGCATTAGTGTAGAACATAGTACAAGTAACAAAAATATCTCTTAATCACCCAATAGCTATGCTATAATATATATATTGCCTCCATGGTATTAGAGACAAAAAACCCACAGATCACTACCATTCAGATATTTCAGTACTTTTCTATATAACTTCATGCACCAAATTTAAAACTTACAGTAACAACATCAGCACAAAGACAAGTTAAAAAATGGCTGACCTTGGTGCCCTAGTAGAGGTTCCTTCTCTGTGCCAGTTTTTACCCCTTTGTGTTTTTCAATTTCTTTTATGCGCTTCAACCTTTCCATATACGTGAGCGCCAGCAAGCGTTTGTTGTTTGGGAAGTTGGACAGGTCGGCGCTGATTGTGTAGCAGGGGAAGGCGCACCAGGGGCACGTAAAGCATCCGTTATAGCTCAGGAAATCATATTTGTCTGGATTGGTTTGTTTGATATATCGTACCTGCGCAAAGAACAAACTTTAAAAATTAAACAACAAAAAACATACTCTACCTGCACATAGAAAAAAATAAAAACCTAAACAAAACAAAAATGGAATTGCCATTTGAATTTGTTTTATGCCATTATAACATCTGCCCATTTTTCTTTTGTGCTCCAGTATGTGTACTTATTTTTTAAAACATTTGAATCTCTGATTCTGCAGCCTTTTGAAGCTTGTGCATAAAGGATTGCTTCTCAGTTTTGACTGTCATCTACAAATAAAAACATTTGCTATTCCTTTCTTAACCTTTTTTTTATTTCTTTTCAAAATATTGATACTGAGACATACTCTGCATCCAAGGTGAAAACTTATTAATTTCGCATTTTAGAAGACTTTCTAATTGTCATAATACACACCCTACCTCTATGTGCAAAATTTTCTTTTTGACCAAATAAGAGCACAATATTCCACCTGGTTGTAATTATATAGGCTTACCTGTTTCCTCACGATACGATAATGGATCTGGAGACATCGTAGGCAGACAGTGTGCAGGCAGGGCAAGGTTTTGGGGATATGCAATGGCTCGTGACATTTCCGGCACAAGGCCCATGTTTCAAAGTCCTCATCTTGCATTTTGGTGTACCTCCATTCTCCCCACTGGCAAGTTAACTGAGTGATATTCTTTTTGAAAGAACCTTTTCGTTGAGACATGTCAGGTCTATGTTTACCCAGGCCGTCAAGGTTAGTTTAAACAGCTACACTTTGAAATTCAAAAAGTCTGGAAAAAGAGAAAAGTATCATTGATTCTCTTAAACAATAGCCTAATTACACATTACTGTTTATATTTATAATGGCATCATTGGAACCATTAACTTAAGGCAAACATAGAGGTCTATCAGCTATTAATTTTGTGTAATCATGAAACTTTGAAAGGATGCAGAAAATTGATAACTAAGGTTTCTCACCATTAGAATGGAATTTTATGTACATTTATAGTAGATATAATAATAATATATATGTATACAGCAGTTGAGTGGTGAATATTTCTGAATGACAAAAGATAACACCATTTAAGGTCTGTGTAACCTAAAAAATACACATACGATATTTTATAAATCAGCACATACATTATAAATCAGTAGGCCTATAGATCTATAATACTAAATTCTATATCTTTCTACTAGGCTTGAAAGTTAACCCAATACCCATGGACAATGCAATTAGTGGAAGTATGCATAAAATATAATTGTCTCGATCGGAGAAGATAAGTGAACAATAGTCTGTTAGGACCTACATCTAAGCCTCACCTTAAACTTTAGATGTAATCTAATCTAGATCTAGATCTAATCTAATCTTGGACACTATTACAGATAAGCTAATATTGTGTGAATCTAGATTAGATTAGGTTGCCGGTGTAGATCCAGTTTGATCGTCTCTGGTCAAATCTAGATATTTATTATTTTCTTGATTGAATTTTTTATTTCAGGCCTCTGGAAGAAACACCCTGTCTTTGTTTGGCTGCACGAACTTAGCGGACAAACTTAATAAATGGGTCTTTGTGGTCATTCTTCTCTCAGCTGTCACTAAGCTCTTCTTGAGCACAACCCTCAGTCCGATCAGCTGTGTTCTCTGCTCTGTGTAGAGTGCTAAAATCTAGACGGGAGCATGGTTGGAAGAACTGGAGCAATAACCTGACATAAATTATGGATCTCGCTTTCCTTGAACTCTATTTTGGTTCACTGTGGTGTGTGAGTGAGAAAAGAAGGTTGCGATTTTGTAAAGTGTGTTATGTACTAGATTAGATAATTTATATACACTTGTGTATATGTATTGTTTGAAATATCTGTCCAAGATTGAGATCAGTATTAAGCTTAAATCAAATTTTGATTTCCCACTGTTGTTACATGTAGAGATCTACTTTTTTTTTTTTACTTTTTTTTCCATATTAATTTTCTTTCCTCGACACTTACAAGGTGCGGACGTATTGCGTTGATTGGTAACGATAGCTCTCTGTCATTTGAGACACAGCATAGGTCTAGTAATGGTACATGCTTTTGGTAATTACACACACGACACAAGACATCAGATTCCCTTTGACTGAGACAGATCATGATCATTATGAGGATGACACAATGTCGTCACAATCATGAAGATCCAACCAGAGCCGAGGTGGCGCAAATGGTAGAGCGTTGGCCTCCTTAGTAGGAGGTCCCTGGGCCGAAACCCACAATGAGTTAAAACAACAATGTGTCCATTTAGACCCCTACCAATTGGATCGGTGTCCTAAAATAATTTATGACCGACTCAGACAGGAGTCCGGGTCTCTGTGTGGCAGCACTAAAAATTGTCAGACGGTAGTCTTGCATTTGGGGGGCTCATCAACTATAAAGCCTATAATTTAGGTGCTGAAGTTGGATGATAATCCAAGTAGATCTAAACTCAGCCAGAGCAACAACCATAATATATTATGCTAAACGGAACGATCATCCCGATTCAAACCGCGCCAAGAACGGACATCATGATCAATGGAAAATTCTCATATGTAGGCCTATAATCTTGATTATTAAACGCGATTTCCAAAATTTCTTTTTTTTTTTTTAAATGGGGTGGGGGGTGGGGGTGGCCAACTTGATCTGATCCAGACCAAACCGTGCGCCTGTCATCTAAAAACAGACAGCAAAAGAACACAAAAGGGTACTTTTTATCTGCGACATTATGAGGAAGCCGATTTTTATGGGTTGGGAATGAATGAAATGATTGTATCAAAAAGTTTATCCTTGGTTGATGGAAAAAAACACATGTTGAAGCTTTGAAGAAACCTACGGCAATGGTTTAAATTTATACATTCAGCCCCCACTCTTTTCTCCCCTCTTGAGTGAAGGATTATTTAGAACAATATTTTACAACCAAGGCCATTGTGTTTGCGTGTGCGTTGGGGTTGGGGGAGGGGGTAGGGCAAACCCAATGTAAATCATTATGACCTCATCTTAAACTTTCAATCTTTCAGACTTCAGAGTAACTAAATATGCTTTTTTCCGATGATTGGTAAGATGAAATCGGAACATGATCAAGAACCTATAACTTATGCTTATGTGTGTTTATGCTGTTATGCGTTGTTGCGTTTGCTGACTTGTAGAAGTACAATGTTGTAGTAAGCTCACGGCTCGTCGTAAGATATTTTTATAATTATATGAAATAAGAAGGCTAACGCCGAGATGTAAGCTTACCGCAACGCTATAGGCTACTTATGGCCCCTAGAATTAACACCGTACCGTACTTATTTCATTCTATTAAAATCGACTCCTTGCCAAAAACAATAAATTGTTGTTTGTTATCTCAAATCGACTCAACACGATAATCACCCGACTTCTCGATTCAGCCTTTAGACTAGCGACGATAGACCCATGGTGTTATATAGCACGCTGCACGTAGACTAGCGACGATAGACCCATGGTGTGATATAGCACGCTGCACGTAGACTAGCGATAGACTAGCGACTATAGACCCTTGGTGTGATATAGCTCGTAGACTAGCGACTATAGACCCTTGGTGTGATATAGCTCGTAGACTAGCGACGATAGACCCTTGGTGTGATATAGCACGTGGTCTAGCGACGATAGACCCTTGGTGTTATATAGCACGTAGACTAGCGACGATAGACCCTTGGTGTAATATGGCACGTAGACTAGCGACGATAGACCCATGGTGTTATATAGCACGTAGACTAGGCTAGCGACGATAGACCCATGGTGTTATATAGCACGTAGACTATCGACGATAGACCCATGTTGTTATATAGCACGTGGACTAGACTAGCGACGATAGATCCTTGGTGTGATATAGCACGTGGACTAGCGACGATAGACCCTTGGTGTGATATAGCACGAGGAATAGCGACGATAGATCCTTGGTATGATATAGCACGTGGGCTAGCGACGATAGACCCTTGGTGTGATATAGCACGTAGACTAGCGACGATAGACCCTGGTGTTATATAGCACGTGGACTAGCGACGATAGACCCATGGTGTGATATAGCACGTGGACTAGCGACGATAGACCCATGGTGTGATATAGCACGTAGAGTGGACTAACGACGATAGACCCTTGGTGTGATATAGCACGTGGGCTAGCGACGATATACCCATGGTGTGATATAGCACGTGGGCTAGCGACGATATACCCATTGTGTGATATAGCACGTAGGCTAGCGACGATAGACCCATGGTGTGATATAGCACGTGGGCTAGCGACTATAGACCCATGGTGTGATATAGCACGTAGAGTGGACTAACGACGATAGACCCTTGGTGTGATATAGCACGTAGAGTGGACTAACGACGATAGACCCTTGGTGTGATATAGCATGTGGACTGACGACGATAGACCCACGGTGTGATATAGCACGAGGACTAGCGACGATAGACCCTTGGTGTGATATAGCACGTGGGCTAGCGACGATAGACCCATGGTGTGATATAGCACGTAGACTAGCGACGATAGACCCTTGGTGTGATATAGCACGTTGGTTAGCGACGATAGACCCTTGGTGTAAAAAAGCACGATACATTGCTGCTTTGAAGCCTTCGATAAGAGCAGTCAAACAGTACTCTGAGGGCGTGTGTAGGAAAATTAAGATAACATTATAACGGTGCTTTTTTGTTTTGCTTTTTGTTGTTGTTGTTGCTGTTGTTTTTTTGGCACTCCGGGCTCTTCAGTCATTACACTTTGAAACACTTTTAATACGTCGATTTAATAACAGACATTGTGATCATGAATGTGCCATTATCTTTATGATAAAAAAATTCTAACAATGTTCACCAAGGGTTCTCCAAATAATTATCCAGTTGACGTAAAAGTCAAGATAGAACTCCAGAGTGTGAAATGATTTGAATGAATCTTTTGTGCTTTAGTAATTTACACTAGGCATTTGCCTCGCTCTAACAATCTTAACAGGCAAAATGGGAGGAAGAAGAGGGAGATGCAGACCCAACATGATGTGGTACGACAAGATAAAAGAATGGACAGGGGGCGTTGTTGTGTGGGTTGTTTCTTTTTTTAATTGAGAGAAATTATATTAATTCATTGATACGATGCATTGCCTCACCAAGGGCGACCTCGCAAGTTCTTCCAACTATCGGAGCATACAGTGCACAAGCTAAACCGTTATTACAAAGTTATTTTTGTCATTCGCTTAAGAACAACCTCTCTCTCTCTCTCTCTCTCTCTCTCTCTTTCTCTCTCTCTCTCACTCTCTCTCTTTCTGACGTGTATTATAATGTTGTCTACAAAGAGATACTCGTTCTATCCGGGTTTAGTCTCCTAGGTTTCCCTGACGGATTCTATACGGCGAAGATTCTAACGCTTTCGTTGTTCTTAAGCGAATGACAAAAATAACTTTGTAATAACGGTTTAGCTTGTGCGCTGTATGCTTCGGTAGTTGGAAGAACTTGCGAGGTCGCCCTTAGTGAAGCATTGCGTAGTATCAATGAATTAATATAATTTCTCTCAATTAAAAAAGAAATGATCCACGCAACAACGACAACAACTGCAACAGAAAAACATGGAGTTTGAAAGTTTCCGGAAAGTTAAAATTCTCCACCAAACATGGATAGGTCGAGTCCCAAACTAGACTCTGCCTGTATACATGTATTAGAGGGGCGCGGTAGCCCTGGGGTAAAAGAACATCGGCTTCCAAGATAAGAGTTTTCGGGGTTCGAGTCCTGGCGATTTCGCGCCCTACTGGTTGGGTCGGTGTCAGTTTAATATGATAGGCTGAGACAGAGACATGGTATGCATTATCGCCCTGTCTCGTGTGTGGTAGGCTGAGACAGAAGACATGGTATGTATCGTCTTGTGTGTGGCGGCATATTAAATTTGTCAGACATCCGTCTTGGGGCCCGTCCACAATTTAGTCTATAATAGACTATATTATGGACGGGCCCCAATTATGTGCCGCCGCACACGAGACAGGGCGGTGATACCATGTCTCCTGTCTCATCCAATCACATTTTAGTGCTGACGTTGGACTTTAAACCAACTCCTTATGCTTTGTAGGGCCTATAGGAGTCTATAGACATTGCGATAACCGGCTCCATAGCGAAAACGAAGACGGTTGTAAACTCTACACCGGCGTCTAATCAATCATGGCTCTATCGCAAAAGAGCAGCAGCCAATAAGCGGTTAGAAAATCCCACACCTAAGGGGCGTAGTTACATCAACTGTAACAAACGTCGTGTCGGCCGCAAAGTCTCAATTACATGTGTTTGTTCGACTATGACCCAAGGTAAAGATAATTCTATGCATCCGTATCAAAATAATCTAAAACAATTTGCATACACACACCAGAATTCCCCTACCCTTTTTTTTTGCTTCTTCTTCTCCAAAAGTTATAAAGCAACACACATAAATACAAATACCACCACAACAACAGCAAAATTGTGTCAACGTCCTTTGAAATTTCTAGGGTGAAATTTTGTCTTTTATTCAACCGGGAAATAGTTTGGAAACAAAATTGATAAAACTGAACACATTAATTTATTCGCGTAATATGGCCAACAAATTGATCGTTGCTGCGGTTAGAGCATATATTATCAGACAGTATCTTTTGTTCAGCATACTAAGCCTTCATAGAAGCAATATAAACTGGTCCAATAACGTGTCTAGTATTTTGATGATAGTTCATTTTGACCCTATGTGCAAAGGTTTGTCTTCTTCGGTGACTTTGTCTGTTTTTTGGGGCAGCCTCGTTATTCATCATTTCCGAAACCACGCCCCATTCATGTATAAAAAATTTCAAGTGCACTGCAATCAAAAGTATCGTTACTAACAACGGACCTTTAGTCTTTCACTGAGCATAGAAAGATATGAGCTCAATATAGCAACCTTAAACAATATCTTCGTTATCTAAAATGTAGGCAAGACGAGATAAGTTTTTTTCCCGTTGTAATTGACTAGACCTACTTCAAACTTGCCTTGTTGTAGGCATACAAGGCATCGAGTGCCGAATCAGTTTGGGATTTGCATAACCTTTGGACCAAGTACGTTAAAATAGTGCTGATTGATTCTTTTCGTATATGAGGTCTTTTTTATTTTATAAAAACTGATCACACACGGCACATCCCATTATATAAATGGGAAATCAGCAAGGACGATTTATGGCTGAACAGCTTTCACTAAAGTTAATTATTTTTGTTTGCTATCCTGTGATTAGTACTTATATACATGTAGCAAGTTTGAGAAGGGAGCTTAACCTTTTCACAACGCATGAGTTTAGACCAATCCTTGTGTGCGCACTATTTTGGGGAAATTCCAAACATTTGAAAAGGCAACAGCTTTGATATTAATATTGTTTTAAAGTGGAAGGTGTGCATATCAAGACAAAGATGTTCCGGCACAAAAGTATTTCAAGCCGCACAACATGTGTGCTGTCTAATGGGGAAAAAGGTTAAGTAAAAGAGCTATGGGGTTCTACTCGGGAGGTCCTCGGTTCGCTTCCACGATTAGACAAATTAATTTATCGGATTCCGTCTCCTATCTATTAGGTTGGTGTCAGTAGGCCTATGATGTGGTAGAAGTCATGGGTAGAATGCACAAACATGACACAGCTTAGGTCTCGTCGTAAGCCTTCTTATTCTTATAATTATTGTTACGACGAGACGTAAGCTACTTCTCGTTTGTGCATTCTACCCCAAGTCTCTATGTAGCAGCACGTAAATTAATTTTGTCAGGCACCAGTTTTTTTTATACCCGTTCGCAGTATGGAGTAGTTGCTGATATTGGACGAAAAAAACAACTAATAAACCAAATAGGCTCAATTATATTCTTAAAAATCATCGAAGACGTTTTGGAGGGGTGGGGGAGGGGTCTTCACGTCTATCTCAGCTACTATGCTATCTTACGGACGAGGCTCAAGACTAATATCTGACATTTTCACTTGCTGCCACACACAAACAGAGCCGAGATATTAAAGGGGATACAATGTACCACTCACCAGGACCTCTGTGTCAATCGATCATGCAACCCAATCAATGGAAAAACTGAGGTCTTACCAGGAATCGAACTTGACGCCAATAAGTCGAGCCCCACATATTGAACAATATCGCATTAACAAGGAATGCTCAGTTAAGAGAATGAGTGCAAAAAATTATGTCTAACGGAAATCAAAGGCCCTTCTACAAAATATTGAAAACAAGAAATTAATTAAATAAATAAATTATACTTACTTTGATTGCGCTGGCCTCAAATTAATTTAAAGAAAAAACGAGATCTGAAAATACAGTGCTGTTAGATCCACTGAAAAAAATCCACAGTGATATTAGACACACTGAAAAAAACAGTGCTGTAATATTTGCTGCTACACCTAAAGCTAGCAGCTTTCTAAAGATAATCGAACCACGTTTTAACTTTGAAATGTTATAACGAGGCGAGTGCAGTTCACACTAATGCTTCGTTTACAAATAATTATCGATAAGAGCTAGCACTGTGTTAATGGCTTAAACATCGATATTAATTTTTTTTTAAAAGCAACAACAACAACAACAACAAAAACAGGCCTATCGATCTTATGACATGGGTAATGGTATACAATCGGCTTTTACAGGCGGCAGAGTCCCCAATAATGGATTTAGCATTAAACTAATCTGCGCGTCATTATTGTTCACACCACTCTGTTAGTGTCTCAGAAAATACAATAGTTTTAAAAATGTTTAACAAACAGAGAACAATAAAAAAAGGGTGAAGATGTTTAGACCACAGATTATAAAATTTAGGAGCAGATAAAAAAAAAACGATATAAAAGTCATCCAAAAATATACACGTTCAAGTCAAAACCATTGCCTCCTTTCCGTAAGAAGAGGCTACGTATGCGTCCACGATTAATAATTATTTTCCACAATCCATTCTATTAAGTTCGACGCGCATGAGAAAAATACATACACTAATCCTGTTAACTCAAATTAAAATACTTAAGTTCCCGGAAAATCGCAGCCATTTTGCGCAGCTTGTTAATTTTTTTTTCGGAATGCAAATGGATGGTCTTTGCACACTTCCGAAGGGTTGATTGTGCTTCTGCGAACTTCATGTGGTTCGGACTAAACCGACATGGATGCTATCGCTCTTATACTCTTTCTCCCGGCCTTTCGTCCTGTATGTATGTATGTCAGCCTCTTTTTTTTATGTCTGTCTGTATTTCTGTCAGTTTGTCACTCAGTTTGTCTTTCTATCTCTGTCTCTCTCTTCCCCCTGTCTTATAGATTTACCATCTATCTCTGTCTTCTTCTCCTCTCATGGTCATTTTGCTCTCCCTTCCCCTCTCTCTCTTTCTCTTTCTTTCTCTTTATCTACCTCTCTCGTCTGCACTTTAGCGTCTATTTCTATGTCTGATCTCACTCTTCAATTATTTTTTTTCCCCCCCCCCCCCTTTTCTCTGGCTATACTCATCTCCCCCTTTCTCTATCTGTCTTTTTTCCTCATTTCACCCATTTTTTTCTATTTGAGAAGTAGGCTAAAGTAAAATTATTATGGGCAAGAATTTCTGCTGTTTGGACACCAGTGATTGGAGGGGACGAAATTCTGGACAAATGAAACACCTTCGTCAACAAGGTTGTCTCTCCTTGTTGGTTGTCGCTCTCTGCACGTCCTACTCAGTTTCCCTTTTGACAAAACTTTAAAATAAATTTTTATTAGATACATGTATATAGATAGATAGATAGATAGATAGATAGATAGATAGATAGATAGATAGATAGATAGATAGATAGATAGATAGATAGATAGATAGATAGAAGAACAGATGTTTACAATATGAATATAGATAGAATACGAGGAAAAAGAATGACGACACAAGAAAGATATGACGAAGGGACTTCTCAGAAAGTGGGTAGTATTTCAAAGAAATATAAGACATAGATTGAGAGTAAGAGAGACAGCTGCAGAGAAAGGAATTTGAATACCGGTAGGCCTACAAGTATTTCAGAAAGAAGTTTAAACGCAGTGAGATCAATAGGTGGTTGGTTGGTTGGTTGGTTTGGTTTTTAACGTCGTCCAGCAACTTATGGCTGTAGCGTGGACAGGGTGGGGATACCATGACTCCTGTCTCAGCCGGTCACATTATACTGACACCGGCCCAACCAGTAGGGATTGCTATATATAGATAGATAGATAGATAGATAGATAGATAGATAGATAGATAGATAGAAGAACAGATGTTTACAATATGAATATAGATAGAATACGAGGAAAAAGAATGACGACACAAGAAAGATATGACGAAGGGACTTCTCAGAAAGTGGGTAGTATTTCAAAGAAATATAAGAGATAGATTGAGAGTAAGAGAGACAGCTGCAGAGAATGGAATTTGAGCGCTACAGAATACCGGTAGTCCTACACGTATTTCAGAAAGAAGTTTAACGCAGTGAGATCAAAAGGTGGAGAGAGAGAGAGAGAAGAGGCAGAACTAGATACGAAAGACATAAGCTTGATATCAAAGAAAAAATTATACCAGAGATAGATAGAGATATAAATGGGTAGATTGCTATTTAAACAAACAAATAACATTATCATTGTGTTTTTACACCAACAGAGAGAACACAGAAGTCATGTTTCAATTTTCAACTAAAAACCCTGTATTAGTTTTTGCAAAACAGACTGTATAAACGATAAACTAATAGGCCTAATCTATCGAAACTATCGACTACTTTCTGTTTGTTTACAGGTTCTGGATTTGACTGCTTTTTAGTGCTTATGCTAACTGCTAAGGAAGCAAGGCAGTTTTACAGCACACGAAGTTGACGTGGAACTAACCAAAGGTTCAAATACTTTGCCTCTTTCTCAATTGTATTTTCGTAACCAAAAACATTTCTCTAACCATAAAAAACCCAACCAGCATATCTCTAGGTCTGCAGGAATCTAGATTCTAGATTTAGAGAAATCTTGGTATTTTTCCATCTCGGACCCACACCAAAACAGATCTAGATCTAGTTCTAATCTAGATATCTAAGCTAAAAATCAAACAACAGTGACACGATTATTAGCTTTCAAAATTGATACATCCATCACATGTGTATACATGTAAAGGCACTCCTTGAGTTTTGTCGTCCCTAGCCTGTGGGCGATCGAATGGATGGAAGGGCGGGATTCAAAAAATGAATAAAATAGATCTACCTGCCAGCTGTACTCCCTGTCTTTTAGTTGTTATTACTTTTATTGCATTGGTATGATTTGTTTGATTCGAAAAGACAGGGAGCTATTTAATTGTATTCAATGACTCACAACTCTACACACTGACGTCACACTTCTGACTTCTTAGGCCTCTAAAGACATCAAGGCAAACCTTAGAACGCAACTCACAATCTACTCAAAACACACTCACACCACACTCCTCACTCTTTCATGGCAATGCCAGCCCTCTCTTGTATAACTGGGTACCCCAAACCAGCCGAACTTCTTAGTGTAGGCATGCTTTCCCAAGGCATCCTGGTGAAAGCACTAAATACCCGTTCGTGTCCCTAAAATTCACTCTACTATCTATAGATCTATCACTTTCTTTCATAATACGACTTAAGCTGCACAGTCTATGTGCAAGTTTGTTGAGTTAGGCCTACAATTATTATAAATAATAATTTGATAATCTATTGATCATTTTCTTGGGTCTAAGCTTAGCACTAGATCTTCTCAAAGCCATGCACTGTATGTTTTGTATAAATAGGCCTAAAAAAATCAAAGCAAAAAAAAAGCGGGCACAGCAGCTGATACGGTAGGCCTAAATTATAGGCATTATATATTGTGTTTAAAAAAAAAAAAAAAGAGGATTTATTGTCACTGGCTTGGAAAATGAAAATAATACACATTTTATAAAAATACCTGAAAATGTATTTTATTGAAACAATTTCGTTTTTCTTACTTACATATAAAAAAAAATTAATTAAGTAAAAGAAATTTATAAAGTGAAAAGTAAATTTAAATGTCTAATGTCAGCAGCAAAGCTATGATGGATGGGTCCCAAAACTAACATCACATTTTACTGACACCTCCAAAAATCAATCAACTTATGATCTAGTATTTTGTTTACATAGCACTTCACACTATTTATGCTTTGTCTTTTGAACTACACAGTTGAAGCATAAAGAGAAAGTATGTCAGACTCAGATGAAAACGCTTTTGCCAGCGCTGATGAAGGGGAAGAGAAAACACAGGCAAGGGAAGCAGCAAAACAAAGTAAGCACACATCAACTGTCAATCTCTGGCGATGTTTATTTTCATAAGATGTAGTCACCAAAGGATACTGATATTTCTTGTGTTTCCAAATAGTTATCAATATCACTGAGAGTTAGCTTAGACTTAAGTCCCTCCCATCTGTAAATAAAGTTATCTTTGTATATGATAAAGCAAATTACATCTGCTTTACCATTACAAAAAACTAGTAAAACATGAACAAGGAGATCTCTATTCTTATGCCAAATTAATAGTTTAAATGAGCTAGTGAGTTCACAATTAAAATGGGAAATGAATTTAAGTATTACTAATTGAGTCTAATAAATGCTAAATAAAACAACTTTCTGGCTCACACCAAAGTAGGTTTTCATGTTTTCTTCTATTGCATTGTGTTAATTTCCATATCTCTTCCAATCCCAGCTCCAGTGAAGAAAGAGAAAGCTGAAACAGGGGCAGGCGAGGCAAAGAATCCCAAGTCTCCCTCAAAAATGGAATCTGGGAAAGGGAAAGGAAAACAACAGCAGAGGAATAAGAAAGGTATGCTCATGTATAACATCGAGATGATGTGTCTATGGAAGTTATAGATCATTTATTTGATAAAGAGGTAAATCATTATCTTGAATGTAATTTCTTTGAAATTGTTACCTGGAAACCAATGTGAGATGTTATATTATATTTATACTGTCACATTGACATCATTATATGTGGGAGTAGGCATTGACAAACATGTGCCTTATGATAAAAGCTGGGCTTTATTATATTTGTTTTTTGACATCTATGATTTAGAGCTTAATATCATTTTAACTAGAATGTCAAAATATCATGTGTAGAGTTATTAAGTATGAAGTCTACAATTGTAATAACATTCTTTGTACAATTTTTGTAGGCAAAAATAGTAAAGCATCCGCATCCCAAGAAGACGTTAAGAAAGAGGAGACGAAAGCACCAGAATCTCAGAAAGCAGAGGAAACAAGTTCTAAAAGTGCAAACACAGAGGGAGGCACTGATAGTGGATCCAAGACGAAGACCGCTTCAGAAGAGCCTGAAAAGAGCATCTCTCCCGATCAACCTGCAGAGGTGTCCAGCGCAAGCCCTTGCAAGGACAAAGACCAAAATGAAGGCAGCTTAGGCAGCGAGAAGAAAGACGTGGAGGCCTCGGCAGGGGAAGCTGAAGCGAAGCCCAGTACAGGTAGCTCTGTGAAGAGCCCAGAGGAGCAGACAATCGCAGCCTCAGATCGTGACCACCACACTCCCCAGCAGGAAAAAGTTCTCCATAAACTGGAGGAGTCGGCCGGTGCAGTAAGTGGGCGGTTTGGCATAATTAATTATAATTCAATACATATTCCAGAAACAAAAAATATAAACCTTAAAAGCAAATTTTGCTCTTAATTTCTTGTTAAATTTTAACTTTGTTTTGTTTCTCTCTTGAATTTTGCTGTGCAGTATTCTTTTGAGTAACGTAAAGGCTAGATTTAGGCATTTTCGTCAATTTTGTTTCGAAATCATGCAACTTGTTTTTTGTCTCTGTTTTCAAAGAGTATTAGTTTTGTAATCAATAAAACTGGACGTTTGCTTTGCTGCATCTACATTTTGTACCAGGAACCAGTTGCATACAATCTTACAAGAATGAAAAGAAAAAAAAAGTACAGCAACACCTAAACATTATAATGATTCCAAATTTGCACAGCCCATTGTTTTTAATAGGGCTACAATTTATTTAATTTTCAATACCGGTTAAAAAAATTATATAAGCTTATAGTTATGAGTTATAACACTTATTTCCTAACCTGTCCTCCCCCGTTTTTAATATTGCTACAATTTATTTGATTTTCAATATTATTTAAAACAAAATTGATTGCTTGAACTAATCTTCTCCTAACTTACTAACTGTCCCTCTTGTATCCAACGTTAGATAGATTTTTTTTATATGCTACAATATTTTCGATTTGCAATAATGTTTGTGTGTGTGTGCGCAACTCAAATATCTATTCTCATGTCCCCACCCCCCATCCTTTTGTGTGTGCAGGGTAAATCAGGCTGGGGTTGGAGCAGTTGGGGAAGCTCGCTGCTCTCTGCAGCGTCCAGCTCGGTACAGACGTTCACAAATCAAGTCGGTGAGTCAGCATGGGAAGCGATTACTGACGCCCATTTTTTCAAAAGTATTCAGATTTTTAGTAAAAATAGATCATGTTGTATGATGTTGAAAGTTATATTTCACAAATCAAGTCGGTGAGTCAGCATGGGAAGTGATTACTGACACCCATTTTTTTTAAATATTCAGATTTTTAGTAGAAATAGATCATGTTGTATGATGTTGAAAGTTATTTTTTCTTTGTAACAGTCTTCCTTTCCCAAAAAAGTTTGCTAAAGAATTTGACCAAGTTGGCATCACCGAACATGTTTCCATGGTAATTTTGCAAACGCCTTAGTGGTTTATTTGTGATTGATTTGAGTTTCAGTGCCCCCATTTTTACGTGGAATCGTTTTCTGATTAATGGAAATGAGAAAATAGTTTCAAAACCATCGATTGATTGGAATGTAAGAATCCTTGTTTGAACTTTTTCTGCATCAAATAAGTCTGATCTAGAAGAAATTCTTGATTTTTGTTAGACAGATTATTGTAATTTGGTAATGAGCAGTATCTTAACTCAAGATCAAAGTTTTTAAGTAATCTATAGACAAAATATAGAAAATCCATGGCAATTCAAAAACAAAACAAGTTGTACATTAATAAAGAAAATGATTATTTGTAACTCTCGTTAAGAATGATTCAAGTAAAGTTACTCTGAACATAAAAATGTTAGATTGACATTTTTGTGTGTACCTTTAAAATTTCAATTGTGCCAGATAATCCTTTAGGCCAAGTAACCTACATAAGTGTAAACTTCTGGGTGGACAAAATGTACCCCAACACTCTAAAGTCTACTGTTGTATCTTGCTCTTTGTTCTCTAGGTGACGGCCTTAACACCATAATGGACACTGTGGAGTCCTCTCTGGGTGTGCCGGATCCCAAAGACTTGGCAGAGAGAAACAGTGAGAAAGACGCCAAGTCCTCTGAGCCTGCAGAGAAAGGAGATGGTCAGTGTGTGCTCCTCACTAATCCTGCAACTGTCTGGAAATTTCCTTAATTAATTTTGGCAGCTAAACTGGAATTGTCAGTCATGTAAATGCCCTACGGTAAAGGTTTTGGAATCCGAGTAAATGATTAATGAACAAAAAAAATAATAATAACATTGAGTCATGATTACTGAACTGAAAGAGGATTTCTCCTCATCTGCTGTTTCAAATAATTTTGGATTCCTAGATGTGAATATTATACAAAAAAACCAACCCAATAATTCTCTGTATTGACAGTCTCTCAAAACAGTCACATAGGTAATGGTCTTAGCCTTTTCACATCACATGGTTTTAGGCCTATTTCTTTTGTGTACACACTATTTTGGGAAATTTAAAAAAAAGTTTGAAAAGGTAAAGGCTTGGATATTTATTACATTGAAATGGAAGGCTGCATATCAATACCAAAAGTTTCTAGCAAGAGTGTATCAACTTGCACAAAATGTGTGTTGGGTGAGCAAAAAAATTTTCTGCTTCTATGGACTGTTTCTAGAACCACATCATTAGAAGTTTAACAAGCTATGTACAGCTGTGCAACAAATTAGTTGTACGTCAAAAAATCTACAATGTGGAGCTAATAATGCATTAATTGGGTATTGATATGCGTGGGAAGGTGGAACAAACAACAGTTTGGTTTTAAAATTTGAAACTTTGCAGAGTCCCTGATGTTTATGTATATCTCTTTCATTCTCTGTAACAGGACAGGTTGACAAGAAGAAAGATGAAACTGATTTGCCCAAAGACAACAAAGAAGCCCCAGCGAAAGCGGAAGGACAAGAGATGAACAGCGATGAGAAGGCTAAGGACACTGGGCAACCCACAGCGACAGGTGGTGACAACAGCTGGTTCTCCAGTTGGGGTGTGGGGGATCTGGCAAAGAAAATGCAAAACACAGTGAGTCAATGTTGTGGCATATTCATTTTGTCATCTCCCGTAGACCCCATATACCTTACGTTTCTATCAGAATCTGTGCATCAAATCCTAAAAGTAAAAGCTTAACTTAAATTCATCTGCAAGAGAAATTTTGGTATGAAACAGATTTTTTCCGATGGCTCTAAACTGACTTGATGGCATTCTTGGCCTGTTCTTATTTGCAGGTAAGTCCCCATCCTTTAGTTGTGGTGTCATTGTAAAGGTTTTGGAATCCGAGTAAATGATTAACAAAACAGACAAAAAATTATAATATTGAGTTATGATTACTGAACTGAAAGATGATCGCTCCCCTCATTTGCTGTTTCAAATAATTTTGGATTCCTAGATGTGAATATTATTTAAAAAAAAAAACAAAAAAAAACCCAAAAGCCCCCAACAATTCTCTGTACTGACAGTCTCTCTAAACAGTTGCATGGGTAATGGTCTTAGCCTTTTCACATCACATGGTTTTAGGTCTATTTCTTTTTTATACACACTATTTTAAGAAATTAAAAAAAAAGTTTGAAAAGGTAAAGGCTTGGATATTTATTATATTGAAATGGAAGGTGTGTATATCAACGCAAAAAGGTGCCAGCTAGAGTGTATCAACTTGCACAACATGTGTGCGGGGTGATGGGAAAAGGTTAAAGAGTTACTAAAAAAATTTCCTCTGTCTATGGACTGTTTGAAAGACAACATCATTAGAAGTTTAACAAGCTATGTTCAGCTGTGCAACAAATTAGTTTTACGTCAAATCTGCAATGTGGAGCTAATGATGCATTAATTGGATATTGATATGTGTGGGAAGTGGAACAAACAACATTTTGGTTTTAAAATTTGAAACTTTGCAGAGTCCCTGATGTTATATCTCTTTGATTCTATGCAACAGGACAGGTTGACAAAAAGAAAGATGAAACTGATTTGCCCAAAGACAACAAAGAAGCCCCAGCGAAAGCGGAAGGACAAGAGATGAACAGCGATGAGAAGGCTAAGGATACTGGGCAACCCACAGCGACGGGTGGTGACAACAGCTGGTTCGCCAGTTGGGGTGTGGGGGATCTGGCTAAGAAAATGCAAAACACAGTGAGTCAATGTTGTGGCATATTCATTTTGTCATTTTCCGTAGACCCCATATACCGTACATTTCTATCGGAATCTGCATCGATTCCTTAAACCCCTAATTCACCCACAAGGGAAATTTGGGTATGAAACAGAATTCTCCGATGCCTCTTAACTGACTATACGGCACTCGTCGTCTTTTATGCAGATAGCAGTGATAAGCCTTCCTTGCTTAAAGATTTAATAAAAAATTACGTTATTTCTATGCAGGCTTATTTAGCATAGAGTAAAAGAAGTAATATTGAACACTATAAAATTAATAAACAAATAATCTTTACTTTGAAAACTGTATTGCTTTTAAAGTCACAATATCTCTCAGAGGTGACCTGAACAATCGTTGCCAATCATTCGTGTTGTTCTTAATCGCAGACAAGTCCCCATCAGCGATATAGCCTAGTTGCTTGTGTCATACATAGTGCTGACGTTGGACGTTAGACCAACTCGACAACAAATAGTCTTAAATTGTTAACTTTTCTTTATCACACCACACACATGTTGTGTGTATTGATACGCTCTTGTGCAAGCACCTCTCTGTATTGATCTGCACACTTTCCATTGCAAATTAACTTAAAAATTTGTAAAAAATTGTCCCTAAAATTTTTTAGGCAAGGAATAGGCCTTGAATTATGCATTGTGATAAACCGCTCTTTACCGTTACCTTTTGCAGGGTAAATCCCTCGCAGCCAAGGGCCAGACCCTGATGACGGAGGGCTTTGACGCAGTAGAGCACCTGGCTGCGGGCGGAATCGACGTGCTGGAAAACATCGGCAAGAAAACTTACAACACGCTGGCTGAGCACGACCCAGCCCTGAGACGCACACGCCAGTTCCTATCTCCAAGGGGAGACAAGCCGACCCTTTCAAGCTCGCTGAGGGAGGCACGTGATCAGGCCGAGCAGCAACAGAAGCAGGAGGAGGCAACTCAGGAGGCTCTCAAGGCTCACTTTGGGACCTTGTTCGACGACTATCAAGGTCAGAGGCATTGATTGTTGTATAGCAGATGATTGTGTAAATAGTTGCTAACACCTTTTAGTTGCACCGCTCTCAAATTAAAAATTAACAAAATTTTAAAGAGTTAAGTGATTGCACAAGTGACCAAATAGCTTGGTACATGCAGTTGCATCACCCTTTCATTAATAACATAAATCTAAGAGAAAGTGGTTGGTCAAGGGACTTAAATGAATATCTTGATATTGAAATTAAACTTCTTTCAAACTCATCTCATGACCATTTTGTGTAAATCTCCTTTATCTTTATGTTTCTCATTTGAAAAATTTCCTGACATTTTTGCAATTTTGCCTGATACATGACTCTGTCTGTCTCACCTCAGGCCTGGCACATCTGGAGGCGCTCGAGATTCTATCCAATCAGAGCGAGAAGAAGGTCCACTCCCTGCTCAACTCTCTGGCGTCGGAGGATCTGTCGACGATAAAACCTCGACTGATGAGCATCAAGAATGCTTTCGAGCTGGATGACAGTGCGGAGGATGCAGGTGATTGAGTTCTCTAGTCAAGCTCATAGATCAGTCTAGAGAGATACGGTGAAAGGGTTTCTCAGACTAGTTGACTAGGCTGGTATTGAGGTAGTTCACTATATACTTCAGATTAGCTGAACTAATAAACTGGTAACTTGTTTTTAGTATAATAAACTTATTACATACTTTTTGTTTGACAGACTTGTTACCCATGTTTTTTGTTTTTGTTTTTTTTTCTTGTAATGATCTGCCTAAATGGTCTTTCTACAAGGTCGCATTAGGATGGAACTTAATATCACTATTTTACTTTGATGAATTATATATAAAAAATTAATATCTTTGAAGTAAATGTTACTGAAAAAGGGTGGTCTCTGCCGTAGGGCTTTGATTGTA
Source organism: Elysia chlorotica (assembly GCA_003991915.1). Lineage (NCBI taxonomy): Eukaryota > Metazoa > Mollusca > Gastropoda > Plakobranchidae > Elysia > Elysia chlorotica. The sequence goes on along the minus strand of RQTK01000115.1, from coordinate 548,269 downwards.
TCTCTTTTTTTTATTATTTAAGAAAGTTGGCCTTTATTTAGAAGCTTTTTTTTTTGTAATAATCTGGTTACACGATTTCTCCTCGTTATCCAGCAGATGATCAAGATTTCACCAGCCTGGTGCGGCGGCACCTCAGCGAACTCGAGCTCGGCACGGCACCGGACAAACTGAACACCGTGCACCAGATGGTCCAGGCCTGGATCGAGGACTTTGACGCCAGCGACTCGAATCACTCGCAGGGAACCAAGGTCAGGGTCATGTTTCGTTTTAGTCGTTTGGCTATCTGCAGAGCACAGATCAAGTAATTGTTCTTTGTGGCGTTGTTGATCATGCCATTCCACACAGCCTAATCTCTCGCTGCTTTTAATGTTTCCATCACTTTCCATATATTTGGCCTTTTTGTTAGTCAGCCCATTATCTTCTCTTGTCGGTTTGCACTACTGAATTTGCATTTGACTGTTTCAGTTGTCATTAGATATCACAGCTTTTTCCCTTCCCCACATATGAAAGATTGTTTGACGCCTGCAAGTTGAATGTATGGCTGATCCTGTTGAGTTAGCTTCCTGTAAGGGTATTTCAAGTTTTCATTCCCCATTCCCATCTACCCTGTGCTGAAACCTCCAGTTCTCTCCATGGTTTCCCCACTTCTTTCATTTCTATCTCCAGTTCTTTTCTCATGTCTCTTTAGACTTCCCCTCAGTCTCTTTCCCTGTGGATTCCACGTGAAATTCCTTCTTGTGATAATTTCTCTTTTTGTTGTCAATGTGTGTCCAAGCCATCTCAATTTACTTTTCTTCATTTCCACTTCTTGACTCTCAAAAATAAGATGAAGCACACATAATACTTTAATAGAAGCTTTGAAAGTCCCCCACATATGTTTAGCTTCAGAGCATGAGTACGTTATAGCAGATCAACAGTGTAGACTACCTTGTAATGAGTAAATACGGGTGTGCGGCTAAACCCTTTGTACCCTTGTCTGTGTGCTGTTCCCTAGGAGGAATAAGTACAATTTTAAAGAAAATTACAAATTCTAAAAAAAATACATTGGGTCTTTTCAAGGAGGAATACATACAATTTCAAAGAAAGATGATAATTCCAATTTAAAGTATTTCAATTGATGAAAAAAAAAAATCTTTGGGTGTTCCTTGATTTGACACATCCTGTGTGTGTCTGTGTGGTTTTGCAGGAGACCCATGAGAAAAGCATCCAGGCACTGGCTGAGCTGACAGCCAAGGGCGTGGAACAGTTCCACAAGGCCGGCGAGATGGTCCTGCTGGACAAGGACAAGGACAAGGACTGCACCGAGCGCGCCCACAGTCTGGCCAGGTAAGGGGAAACAACTACAGTCTTGCTAAGAAAAGGGAAACAACCGCAGTCTTGGTAGGTAAGGGTAAACAACTGCAGTCTTGTTAGGTAAGGGTAAACAACTGCAGTCTTGTTAGGTAAGGGTAAACAACTGCAGTCTTGATAGGTAAGGGTAAACAACTGCAGTCTTGTTAGGTAAGGGTAAACAACTGCAGTCTTGATAGGTAAGGGTAAACAACTGCAGTCTTGATAGGTAAGGGTAAACAACTGCAGTCTGGCCAGGTAAGGGGAAACAACTACAGTCTTGTTAAGAAAAGGGAAACAACCGCAGTCTTGGTGGGAAAGGGTAAACAACTGCAGTCTGGCCAGGTAAGGGGAAACAACTACATGTTAGGTAAGGGTAAACAACTGCAGTCTTGGTAGGTAAGGGTAAACAACTGCAGTCTTGTTAGGTAAGGGTAAACAACTGCAGTCTTGTTAGGTAAGGGTAAACAACTGCAGTCTTGTTAGGTAAGGGTAAACAACTGCAGTCTTGCTTAGTCAAGAGACATGTTTTATCCTCAAGACCTCAGCAGTTACTTATCTCTTGCACCCCAAAAAGTTGTTCGTAAAAAAAAAAAGAACGTTAATTTTTTAAAATGATTTTATGATGCTTTTCTCTATATATACATATTTTGATAATTTAATTTGCATATTAGTACCTCTGCTGCACTGTTAAAGTGTGAATGGATCTCCATCTCCGAGTAACGATGTTTGTTTCTATATCAGGTTGACTGGAGTTCTGTGTCATGAAATTGGAAATCTCTCAAACAAGTTTGTCGCTTGTTTGAACAAATTAGCGGTAAGTTCACAATGTCTTTAAAGTTCAAAACTTTAACATTGATCTTAATTTAGTGTTCCGTGTTGTTTCAAAATGTGCAGTCTCTAAGTGATGACTTTTGAGCTGAAAGTGCCAATGAATCCAAGTAATAAAATCTTATTTAGCTATTTTTGTATCAAAACATCTATTGGATTCTTATAGACTGATAAGCTGTATAATTTTTTATACTCATTTGAAATATTATTTTGCATGATTTTGTCCAGGGGGAAAACAAGTCAGAGGATGTGACCAGCATGGTGACCAACATTTACCTTGAGGTAACTAGATCTAGAACCATATATGTAAGGCAATCTAGCCAACACAGACATAACACAGTCTAGACACCACAGACATAACACAATCTAATCACACCATAGACATAACTAGATATAGTTACCATGGACACTATTAGTAGCAATAGTTCCATAGACATAACTAGATATAGTCACCATTGACATAACACAATCTAGTACCATAGACATAACACAATCTAGTCATCATAGACATCACTAGATCTTGTTGCATGGACAAAAGAAATAAAAGATATACTTGAAAAAAAACCTACATCGTGTTGCATTTGAGATCCTTTGCTTTATTTCATTACAAAATGAGAGCAACTTTCTATTCTTCTAGTTTTATTTATATACTTGTATTCATTAAACTAAATCAAGATAATATGGAAGACAGGTCGCATTTGGCTGGAACTCAACATTACTATTTTACTTTGATTTTTGTCCTTAGAATTATATATAAAAATGTTTTTGATGTAAATGTTACTGAAAAAGGGGGCGCGGGCTCTGCAGTAGGGCTTTGTTTGCATCTCTTGTTTTTATTATTTAAGAAAGTTGGCCTTTATTTAATAGTTGTAATTCAATCTAATTTTGTTTGGTTTAGAAGGATGGCCTCTGCAAAAGTGCATTGCTTGTATCTCATGTTTCTGCTGTTAAGAAGGTGGCTTTTACATAGATGGTTTGATTCAATCTCATGTGTTTTTTTTATCTACAAGACTGGCTATTAGTGGTTTGATGAAATTAGTTTACAGCATGATAAACTTCCATCTGTACAGAAGAATCATCATAACAAAAACTGTAGCGATTAACCCAGTAGTTATATAAAAAAAAAAAAGAAACATTAGGACAAATGACATAGTCCTGAATCTGTTAAAATTCAAAATTTTGATTGCATTTTTCTCAAAAGTGCAAAAAGTGTAGATGGAGTCTTTTTAATGACACCGTGCGTATTACAGTCAGACTTTGGTTGTATCTCATGTTCTTGGTTTCCCTCCGTGTCCGCAGGCATCAAACAGCAGCACGTACATCCAGGACGCGTTCCTGCTCCTCCTGCCAGTGTTACAGCATGCGGCGCTAGAGCAGGCCATCCTGGCCCTGACTTTGTCGTGAGAGAAGAGAACTCCGCCAGACATGCAACCAGGAGACCAAACAACAGTGAGGCTTATCCAGATGTCTGACTGCCGGCTTTACTGTGATATTAGAAAATACTACAGAGGCTGGCGATATGGATTAGGCACCAAATTTCAGGGATGCCAATTGCTAGTAAATTTACAGATATCAGTTTAAAAAAAACCTTATGTGGTATGATGTTGAATTTATATATTCTTTGTAAAAAGGCGTAAAAAAGTCCTGCTTTACACAAAAATAATATGACCCAATTGGCATCTCTGGTAGTTTCAGTGTTGTCAACTTTCTGCTGTCTTAGCTTTGTCTTTGCTGTCATAGAAAAGTTTGCAACAAGAGGGTACCAAATGCTTTGAAGTAAATCTGAATACTGCTGTAAAATTTGTGTATGCATACTTGTAAGAACGACCCTTTCTTTTGGTTCCCCGACACTCAGTCAAAGAGTATGGGACAATCCTACTTTCTTATAGTGATAAAACATTGATTTAAAAACGCAGGGAATTACCCTCAGAGCAGGATGTTCAATAAATTTCATCATTATAATGCCAATTCTAAAAGTGATCAGTTCAACATTGAAGCCTCCTTTCACTTGCTTTGAGTAGAATAAACAAGTTCTTAGATTCAAGCGTTTATCTGCAGCATGGTGATAGAATTCTCTCCCTCCTTTAGAATATAATAGAAATTAAAACTGGGCAGCAAATTCGAACTACTAAGTTGGTGGATTTCTATCTTGAGTTTGCATAATATTTATTATATAAGTATGGGATAGCGCTGCATGCAACCATAGAGTGATACAAATCTGTTATCTCTTTCTTTTGTTTGCTGTAAATTTTATACGATTTTAAATGGGACAATCCAGTTACAGCTAAAAATATATGTATGTATGTATGCATGATTATTCAAAGTGCACGGAGCACAGCCCCTAACAGTAGTGGTTATATTTGTATAAAAATCATACGTCATTAATATTATTATTATTATTATTTTTATTATGAAAGAAAAATCGGTAAGAAATTACATAAGAATATATGTGGTTTTCATTTTAGAAAATTCTCATGCCCCCTGTGCAAGATGTTCATAAGGATAATATGTAGTGGATTGCCCTATTACTCAATATTGTTATCAGCCTAAATTGAAATAAAAATATATAATTTATGTCAATTCCCTTTATGGAAAATGATGTGTATTGGTGTATACTAAAGGTGGTTTTTTTACTGCATATATCAATTTTAATTAACTGTGAAAGCCACAAATTGAACTTTCAAGCTTCTTATAAAAGTCTAATGCTCGGAATAAAATATTGCAATAATTATATTAACTATTATAATATTCAAATGTATGGAGGGATAAAAGTTGTAAAGCATTTTTTCTTTTTTTTTTTAAACACCCTGTACAGTACTCAATGCTTTCTTATTTGATGCATACTGTTTATACTTACATTGGATGTCTACAGTAACACCCTGAACTGTAATAACCTCACACCTTGAAACAAACTCATATTAAATCCCAAAAATAATAAGTCAGGTTTCCTTGTGAGCAACATATTTGAAAGGGAGAGGGAAAACAATGAAAGCATTACACTCGAATGTTTTTGGAACACATTTCAAACTATACTTACAAGGTAATCAGAAAACATGTTTAAAAAACATATCTTTCGATCTTGATTTGCTCTAAATTTCAGATTCTGTAGCTCCCTGATGCTTTGTATAACAATGAACAATATAGAAATCCTATTTTTAGCATACTTATCTATTTTTATGGAAAATAAAAGAAAAATTGATTTGAGGGTTAAGGGATGACATATCTCACCTACACTTACAGGCCTTGAAATGTAAGGGACACCTTGATAGTCTGAAAGTTATTACTAAAGTTTAATCAACTGAAATCAGTTTCTTACTTGGTATTTAAAAATATTCTTCTCATTCAACATGAATAATGTGTCTGAATACTTTCCTACTTGTTGGTTGTCAATATAATTTACTTACTCCAAGTCCAAGAGAAATAATTAAGATAAATTGTACATCAAAACATGTGATATTGTGTATTAATGTTTTTTTTTTTTTTTAATTTTGTAAATAATTTAAATGAGGGTATAGAAAACTTCATGTCTTTTATTTTATTGCTAAATTGGGACATTTTTTTCTTTTCATATTTTAAATCTTCATTTTTATTTTTCACTTTGTCAATGAATCATCACAGCACATGTACATTTTTGTTATAGAAATCTCTTACCCATAGTGACCACAGTGGAAGCTGCTATTACTGTTACACACTAGATCTTTAGCAAAGCATTTTAGCTGAATACATGGAAGTTGAATGGGCATTAAACATGCATAATTATGCATGCATTGAGTGTGATATATAGTTATTTGAGTTTGTTTCTTGTTATTTTGAATTTGATTCATGTCTTGTTTTTTTGCATGTAGGTATGCCTTGTTTTGCTAAACAGTAAAAAAAATCAAACCGCATTAAAAAAAGAAGCAATGCCTTAAGTAGAAAGTTTTTCTGTGATAATAGTAATAATTGATAGCATTGACAAATTGTAAACAAGCTTCACGTCTGCTAGTGCTAGGTTTCATGACGATTCTTATGTGATCACTGGCTGAAATTGAAACTGTTTCATGTTAAGTTCAATAAATATATGATATTGGCTATTGAATCAGAAATATTTAACTCAATTTGAAATTTGGTAGACCTCAGATGAAATTTTGCTGTGCTTCTATCTCCGTATACTATAGACTTAATAAATAGAGGTTAAAATAGAATATGCCCACTATGTCATTATCATAATAATTATCATTAATAACTAATAGATTCATTGATATAGAGGGGTTTTGTTGAGTGCTACTTATGTAATTCTAAATAAATATTTTTCTTAAAATGATATATTTCTCTCTTGAATCTTTCCTTAAAAACTTAAGAAGGTATTAAAAAAAATGAATATGTATTCATAAGAAACTGACACAATAGAATTACTGTATATTAGTTAATTTCCACAAACATACACAAATCTTCCAAACATGTCATGAAACTGACTCGAAACACAGATCTCAGATTTAAAAATTTTTGTTTTATTTATTGCAAAGTGTGTTTGCGTGTAACAATTTTCAATACAAAATAGGAGCTTCTACTGAGAATTAAAGATGTGTGGTACAGAAAATAAGCATGGTAAAAACCTAAGGACAGCTAAGCATAAAACATGTCTGTTAGAATCAATAAAAATAAGAAAATGAAGAACAAAACTCAAGTAAATTATCAAAGTTTGGATACGGTGAGTTTAATATTGTGCTTGGATCACATCTGTTGTCTATGGAAACGATCAGATTTAAGAAAAGTAACTACATGTATAGATTTTTTTTCCACTTCACTATATAATTGGTAAAAACACTTATGGATGGCAATACCCATGTCACTTATGCTTCTAAAATAAACTAAAGACACCAGAAATAAAATTCATCACTTCTCATATTCCTTACTTATCAATAAAGTAATAAATAATTCAAATAACATTCACGACATGTAATAATCATGAAAAGCAACATATTCCCAAGTCTTTTACATCTTTACTAGAAAAAAAAAATTAAGATAATTTGGACTGCCTCCTTGTGAGGCAAATGTCAATTGATTCATAACAAAGAAGTGATCCCGACATAGATTTCTCAAACTTTCTTCACCTCCAATTGACGCCACAAAATATCTCTTGAGAAAATAAGGAATACTTTTGTCCGTTTTGTCTTATTTGGGAAAATGTTAAACGTAAAAAAAAAAAAAAAAAAAAAAAAAAAAAAGACATGTACAGTTTGTTAATTTAAAGTGGAGTGACTTTTTACACGATGAAAGCGCAATAATGACACTGGTAATTTCTTAGAAGATCGATTCATTTTTATAGACATACACAATTATCATTTAAGATCAGAAAAGCAAAAAAAAAAAAAAAAAATGTATGGCATGTCATTTAAAAAAGAGGTATGATGGTATGGCATGTCATTTAAAAAGAGGTATGATGGTAATTCTTACAACTTTGCAGAATACAGGCTAAAAGAAATTTGTTAAAATATAAAAGACAAAAAATCCCCAAATGAATACTTAATAGCCTTAACATAAAAATGGACGGAATTGAGCATGGCAAAAATGATTTTCTATTATTTTTCCTAGTATAAATAAAAATGAAGTTACTGACCATAGATGCAACTCGGTAACATAAATTCAGACTAGCATCCAAGTTCCAGAATAAAACAAAAAACTCTGAATCAAAACATTTAAAAGGTTAAAACTTAAGATTTGATGCAAAATATACTGGGTGTATCACAGAAATATGAAATAAAATACTTTGTGGCTCTCTTTGAGAAAGCAACACGGATAATATCCAGTGACAATTTACATTGGATTCTGCATGTTTCTTTGTCTGATAGTTCAAAATTCAATGAACATCAGGCTTTAAAAATAGTTCTTTTTATGGTTGTAAGAATGACATACATTGAAAGAAAGCTGCCTTTTATTTGTCTATATAAAATAGGACAGATGTTTCCACACAAGCAGGCCTTGTTACACAGTCTGCTTTATATATTGTAAATTCGGTAATGCCTCGCCATGTAATTCAGGGCAGCAGAATTTTTTCATGGAATCAACCCTCTTATTTGTACATCACAACAGCGTAGCAAATCTCTGGTACTTGGTCATGAAAATTTGAATTTCAAACCTTTCAAAACAAACAAAACAGCATCAAAATATCCAATAGAAACTTAACAACAAACACCAGTCAAAGCACTTTTTAACAGAGGTTTTTTTAGAGCCTGAATCATTTCAAATGTATCTCTCATGAACCAACGAAAAATCAGTCACACAAGTACAGTGAGTTACCATGATAAAATCAATATGTGATGACATAATTTTATTGTTACTGGGCTAGCAGAACGGTATACATCATATTTCTTTATGTAAGTCAAACAAATCTGGGCCATTGGATTTTTTGTTTGTTGGTTAGCCTCCAACATTAGCACTAAAGGCTGACAATTTTACACTGCACCCTGAGATAGATACTAATCTGAAACAAGCAAATTTATAATATCTTAGAAGACAGAATCATCTTTAAAGACATACACAATCATAATCGAATCATAATTATTAAATTATCCTACAGACATATTGATATGCTACTGTCTCTGAAATGTACCACTCTGCTGGCCCAGTAACCGTGTCCACTCAGTCCCCCACACTGCGGTGTCACGCAACCCACGCTGTGTCACGCTACCCAACCATGCCTTGTCACACTTCTCAAGCTGCGTCAACCAGCCACACCAGCCCCGTCTCCACACAGTCCCACAGCAGGAGACACTTGAAGACGAGCAGGCCCGAGGTGGCGGCCAGCAGTCAGTGCAGGACCGAGTCGATCGTCGAGTCTTTACGCTTCCTGCGTTACAAATATAAGGGGAGGAAAAGATGCAAGAAGTTGAAAAACAAACAAAAAACATTTGAAAAATTAGTGGCAAAGAGAGAATAAAAGAATCAAACAAAACAACATATTTTTTCTGGGATAAAAGAATCAAACAAAACAACATATTTTTTCTGGGATCAGTTAGAGATCAGAACAGCACTGTAAGATTGTGAAATGCATGTCAATACATCCTGCCCAAGGGGTTAGGTTATTGAATATTTCACAGCAAAAACATGCTCTGGCCTACAAAAAAACCCACATTTCAGGACTGAGCTACAAGGATCTGCATTCTGAGTCAACTCTCCTTAGCATGTTGGAGCAGTGAAGATCTTACTCAGAAATGAACCATTAAGCAGAATGGAGCTAAAAAAAAACAACAGACCCTAAACTCATCCTTCTGGCTGAGAAAAGCTGTAGAAATAGCTATCAAGCTCACCCATAAGCAGAAAGCTTTGACTTTCAAATGCCAAAAGTAAAAGTATTACAAGCAGATCTAGATCTAATGAGTATACAGACTATATAATTGTCAGTGGTTATTCACTTTCAAATATGACAAAATCCTAGTCAGTCATTACGTCAATTTGAAATAAATTTACCACCAATCTAATTGTCAGTCGGTGCTTTGAGGGTTAAATCTAGTGTGAAATATACATCAATAAACCTTTTTCTTCATATGCCTGGATGTTGAACCATTAATTTTATAATGTGCTGGCTGAGACTTTACCTTTATATCAAGCTATAGTGGCATGACTACTTTTGACTCATCTTACTTCTTGGAGCTCTTTGGCCTTGTGGCAGTCTTTGGTCGTGCAGACTTTCCGTTTTTGCCGCTCTTTGGCCTCAGCGCCTCTGCCTCGCCTTCCTTGGTGTACGCCAAATACACGTGGGACAGGTCAATCTCTGGGCTCTGATGGACGGACCAAACTGTTTGTTATTGTCATATACAGAGGGCAGGGAAGTTTGTATTAGAATGGTTAAAAGACACTTATAAATATAATTTAACATGATCATTCTCATCCATACAGAATTATTAAAATTAAAACTAAAGCTACTAAAAACAAAGGAGGGTAAAAAAGAGATAAGTTGAACTTTTTCGTTTTAAAAATGTGTAATTATCATTATGAAGCACAGAATTAATGCAATTTCTTGTTTTGAGATGTGCAGCACATTAGACTGTGTGCATCTGTGGGTGGAATCTTAAAAAAAATCCTTAAAAATACGAACATACAGAGATATTTAAAAATTCAAAAAGTTGATGAAAAACTAAAACTAAAGATTAAGAGGGTTAAAAGGAAAGTAAAATTTCCTTCCTTTATACCCATTTTTATGCCTTTACACATGTCAGCCTTAAATCTCTGTTCAAATGTTACCTGTTGTAGGAAACTGATTTACTTATTAAATAAGCATAAAATTTTATGCACTGTGGAATCAGCTTAAGATAAATCCTGTTTGAGATAAACTTATGGCTTTATAAAAACTATATCCCGGACACCGATAATTTACACACAAAAAAAAACTTTACAGTCACTTTTTCAATATAAAAACTTGGGAGAAAATAAACTTTAAGGTTTATCCTAAGCGTATTCCACTGTAATAAACACAATGCAAATCAGAACTAATGACGGGTCTACAGCCCTGACCTTCTCCTTCTCCTTGTCTGGCTGGGGCGTCTGTTTCCGCATGTTGTTGCCGGTGTAGGCGACACATCTCAGCTGCCACTCCCCGATGTCATCATTCCAGTGGACGTGTCGCTCTATCATATCCTGGAGTTAAAAAATGCATGCTGTAAACTTTTCTGTGAGGGTAATTCTCAGAGGCATTATGTGAGGCAACCAGGGTGATATAGGCATAAGTTGCAATTATTACTTTTTAAGTAATCTATAGAGTATTAAAAGGCATCAAATACACTTTAAGAGTTTGACAAATATTATCTTTGTCATTTCTAGAACCAGAAATATTAATTTCCATTCAACACTTTTTTTTTTAAAGACAGCAAACAGTAGTTTATTATGTGGGGGCTCTAGCTCAAAACTTTTATCAGCAGCTTGTGCTGGAAAATCCCAGGGTGCCTCACTTATCATTATGCCGAACTTAAAGTTATCTCAATTTATCTCAATTTGGAGAAAGGGACAACCACTTAAGGATAGAGCTATAAACCCGTGAGAAAAGCTTCCCACCTGATACTCTGGCGGAATGAAGGAGTCTATGACCGTCATCTGGAGCTTGAGGTCTCGGCTGAGCTGCCGCACGTTCTCCAACAGCCCCTCCATCTCGCGCTGGTGCTCCTGCTGCAGGTCGGCAATCTGGGCACACACACACACAAACACACAGAGAAACACGCACAGACTTAGTAAACAACAAGGGTGTTCACCATCCCACTACAAACTTAGTGAATCAATGACTAATCTGGGCACACACACACACAAACACACAGAGAAACACGCACAGACTTAGTAAACAACAAGGGTGTTCACCATCCCACTACAAACTTAGTGAATCAATGACTAATCTGGGCACACACACAGACAAACACACAGACAGACGCAGTAAACAACAAGGGTGTTCACCATCCCACTACAAACTTAGTGAATCAATGATTACTCTGGGCACACACACACACAAACACACAGACAAACACACAGACAGACGCAGTAAACAACAAGGGTGTTCACCATCCCACTACAAACTTAGTGAATCAATGACTAATCCATTGGGTATAGGTGATCTCAGGGTCTCAGTTGAGTTTGTTTCTTAACGTCGAATGTCAACACTTTATAGGCTATATTGTGGACAGGCTCCAAGACTTACGTCTGAGATTTTATTTGCTACCACACATGTGACAGGGCGGGGAGACCTGAACTCCTGTCTCAGCCGTCACATTAAAATGATACCGGCCCAACCAGAAGGTTAAGAAATCTGACACATACATTTTTGACGAGTCCTGGGTTATGGATCGCAGACCGCCCGATTAGGAGACCAATGCTCCACCATTTAAGCCAGTTTTCCCCCCACCTCAGGGTCTGAATCAATATAAATCTATTGGCATATGAAATAGTAGTACAGCTCCTGTTCAGATCACCCAAACTGTAAGACCTACGACAAACACTTATCCCAATTCCTGATAACAATAAAACACTCCAATCTTAAACAACTACAGATAAATGCAACCTTGTATAGTTCAAAATTGGTCCCAAAGGCCAGCCAGCCAAACACTTTATACTCTCATTGAAGAGGCACCAAAGACTGATAATATTAAAAATACAAAAAACAACTAGCATGATAATCTTCATATTCTGCCATCAAATGAACAATCAGAAGACAGAAACATAATACAAGAATATAACATGAACCACCAGATATGAGTCTTGGTAATAATATTGTTATTTATCCTGTGACAGATCGAGCATACCTCAGACTTTGCCTGCATCAGCATGGTCCAGACTCGCTTCAGTTTCTTTGTTTTTCCTGCCACTTCGTCCTGCAGACTTGTGTATTTCTCCTCAATGTCCAGACGCTCTTGCTGGAAGAAGAATAGGGTATAGAGGAAATAACAAGATAACGATGATGATAAAAAAAAAACAACTAAAGATGGTTGAGTTGATTTAATTTCAATAGATGAGATTATCCCAAACAGATCAAAGTCATTTCCTTTTTTTTTTCAACTTAGAGAGCACAGGTTTATTTTCCTTCTTTATTTTTTTTTTTTTTTACATCTACCGTACAAGTTCTTTACACTCCCACTGGCTGGTCCCCCAATCCTGCGAATATGTTACAGTCAAACCTGGAAAACTAGTCATTATTAGGAAATGCCTTAAAAATTCAGTCATTCCCAAGTAATGCCTGCTTTGATTGTCAAGAAAAATTACTTGGAAATGACTGATATTTTAAGGCTTTTTGCGAGACTGACTAGTTTTCTGATCTGACTGTAACAGATAGCGCTTTCCTTTAGCTATGACACTCATCATAGTATATGCTTAGTTCCTTGAGGTTTAATTTTTATGCATATTAATTTGTTCATATAAAGTTATTTATTACATAACGCTGAAGTGTTGCTATTTATATAAGTTTTATATTTGTTTATAGAACAGTATATTTTGAATGACATTTACAGAAAAAATTTACATATTTTATTTCATAAAAGTTTGTTTACAGATCAATTTGATGTACATTTGTTCAAATAATTTTAATTTGTGTACGGTATACCGTGTAAAGCAGTTTGAGATTTTTATAAATTTTAAAATTTAAGCACTAAATAAATGTAATTTATTATTATTATTATAATTCTTCTTCTTCTTCTTCTTCTTCTTCTTCTTCTTCTTCTTATTATTATTATTATTATTATTATTATTATTACTATTATTATTATACAAACCTCCTTCTCCTCGAGGGCCTTCTTGAGCTCCTCTTCCTTCTCCTTGCGCTCCTCAAGCTCCTTAGCGCTCTCCTCGAGGAGACGCTCCTGCTCCTCCGCCTTCTCCAGGAGGTTCTCCCCACCCACGATGATCTTCTTCTCGATGACAGACAGCTTCTGCTTCAGCTGCTCCTGCTCATCTCTGCAAACACATTGGACACACGCAAACATAGTTACACACCAGTAAAGAGTTAGGTTTGAGGTCCTGCAGCAAATCACCACAGGGCTACAATAATGCATAAGTGAGACTTGTGCCAAAATGCAAGTGATATATCACTGCAAAGGTGAAAAGGAGATCTGTCTAACTAAATTTTCAGATTGAAAATGGGCTAAAAGGGCTTTGCTTTATCTTACTAGAAACATGCATCCAATAGTTAGCAAATACAAGGAAATAAAAGTTTTTATTGATTATCTCAAAAGTAGCGAAAATGATCTACGCCAAAATCGTAACCCAGTGATGGGTGTAAGTCATATCATGAATGAGCTAGTAGAATGGCATATCTAGTTTTATTTTATAGCTTTAAGATAAAATCCTCTGATATTATTTTTTTTAAAAGACTAGTCATTGTTTTTCTTTGAACTTCACCATGAGACCCATTCTGATTTAACAAAAAGATAATTATTGATATCGTCATCTTGCCAACATAATGGTCTGTCTCACAGTTATCTATCTGTTCTATAAGGAGAAAAATCACCAACATAAAAAAAGAAAAGAAAAAAAGAAATGTACAACGATTTTTTTTTGTTTTTTCTAAAAACCACTTATTTTGAGATAGACCATTGTGTTAGCGACGAGACGACAGGCTAGTGTCAGATTGGCATATCTCTGAGATATGAGCTATGGGACTCACTGGTATTTCTGCAGCTCCGACTGTTTCTTGTCCAGATCGGCCTTGACCTTGTTGCGCTCCTCCTCGGCCATGTCTTTCTTCGACTCGAGCAAGCGCCGGTCCTCCTCAATCTTAGCCTGGATCTCCGCCATCTTCTCCTTGGATATATGGCGCCTCGCTGCACGGGAGACAGGAGGGAAAAGAGATATTAGTAATTTGAAGGATGCCATGAAGACAGAGAGAAGCATTGTACGCTTAAAGAGAGTAGACAATGCACTTACGCTTCTCAAATAACTAAATAGAATAAAAGAAAGTACAGAAATGGAATATTCAATACAATAATAAACATATAAAAATATGTGCCCTTACATCACATTAGTTTAATTTAAGACAAATTCAGTTTGCATCCCAATTTACACTTTTACAATTTGAAAAAAAATTAATAAACAGCATCAACAAAAATACTTTGAGACTCTTACACTTAAAATCAAATTGAAAATTTTTAATTATTGAAACTTTGGAAGTGGGTGATTCAAACTTAAAAAACGTATACGAAACAGATGACATTCAAACTCAAAGCTGAGCAACAAAACTTTTTGGAATTCCTTCCATTGAAAAACATGCATCCTTTTTTTTTCTTATACAAACAGGCGAAAATAATTAGAATTGTGCTGCTTTTAAACATGTTGCAAAATATATGAAGATAAAATTGCAATTAAACCAACAAGGTACAACTAAAAAAAATGGATTGAGTATGTGACTTCCCAATGACAACATGTTCTTTGTCAACTTTTATTCCAAATTGAGAGAAGGAAGATAAATGAATGAAGAATAAAAGGTGGTTCATGTTACATGGTTTAGTACATATCTGGGTGTGCAATCACAAGAAGATGCAAGGGATTCTGAAGTTGGGGTAGCATTTTAAAACAGTTGAAAATAAAATAAAAAAGGAAATCATCAAAAGTGAGACACATTGCTTACAGGGCTTTGACAGAGTAAAGTTATGTTTTATGCGCATAGAAAAAAAACATTTAAACAACTTTATGCTACATAGAAACATTAAAACCATATTAGCTTTATGTCTGTACTGTTCATGAGGTGGGAATCCAAAAAGCAGATTCTTAAATAATAACCAGCACAGTTCTATGAAATGCATGCCAGAAAGAAGTCTCTGTGGTTGCTTTGATGCTGGTCTGAACTGCCAATCAATGTAACTGCATACATCAGGATCTGTGAGTTCACATCAACAAAGCTGATTTTCACATTCGCTTTTTGCGTTAATAACAATCACATGCTAAAACCAACACAATACGAGGTGAATATTTCAATATCTGAACGGATCACAAGAAAATCCTCCACATCCAAGTGCATTTTATGGATCAGAAAAAAATTGGATTAGATACATAGAATTGTTCTGATGTATTCCTCTCTCTGGCCCATCATCAGTCTGATCCTCACTGCTATCTTACACCAGTCACATAGACAAGACAAGTATCAGTGATTCTCATACTGATACTGAATATCGTTTTTAACAGTTTCAAAGGATTTCACATAAAACTTTACCAACAAGAAAGAATATAAGTTAAAAAAAACAAACTACAACACAAAAATAAGCAAAAGCAGACATGCCATTGCGAGGTATCAACTTAAATTGTCCATTGATAGCACCCATCAGTTGGACAATTTTTGTTATTGTGTTAATACTTAATTCTCGTGAATAGGAGAATCTGATAGTTCTAAAGGTTCTCAACTTTTAAAAGATCAACATTGGTGGTTGTGTTTCAGTATCTAAAGTAAAAATGGCATCTAAAGCTCTTTTTTTTTTTACTTTGTTTGTTAAAAAAGTAGGAATTCAAATAAGCCTTTATGTAAATTGAAGAATGATTGAGTTGCTTCAGGGATTATAGTTCTCACAGTTTTCACAGAGTGTATGAGCAACAGCGGAGACATGCAAGCCTCGTCATGCTCATGCATAACTTCAAGACATAAATTGACATTCTTAGCTGTTGCATAAACACAACTGCATTGGCATGACTAACATATTTTCTTTTGGTCTCACAGGACATAGAACAAAAATAAAAGCAAGGTGAATATCCCTTTTAGAGCCTTCATAGCTCGTTTTATAAAAGCCCTCAATAAAAGCACCCCTCCAAAGCAGCAAAATATTCAACTGAAGCATCAAGACCCAGCAAGGCCCTATCCTTCCTGACCAAAATTAAAAACATTTCCTTACCATCATCTATGAGGTCCGTGTTAGAGACAAAATAAATTATTTTCTCAGCAACCAGAAAGGTCTAAATTTTCATATTGTAAACAATGAAAATATTTAGTGGGCAAGGAGTATTGGAAAGAAGTTACTTTCAATTCAAATAATATCTACACAAATACTTTTCATGTTTTCCACCATACATCTTCGGAATGTAAATTATAATTTTTGCCTTGTTGTTAAATATGAAAAACATTTAAAAGTGACTTTGTCCAACATCCTGATAGTAAATATATCAACTGTGCATTGAAAAATGTACAAAAAATTCAATACACAACAAATTTATATTGAGTGACAATGGAAAGGTAACCAACATGTAATAAAAAATGTCAATTTGCAAACATGCTGCACACAATGTACTTACCATCTGGGCATCAGGGTTGCAAACAGAGATTCAACAGAAAAAAACAGTAGATTTACATAGAAGTCAAGTCATTATGCCCATCTATCTAAAAATTCTTCTAAAACACAAATCTTTGTTTTTCTCATTACAGTAGTACCTTTCAAACTTTGTTGTTTCAAGAAATGATTAGACTCATTGACATTCTTCTATCCTGGCCACCTATACATGCACCATGATTTGGTTATTCATCTTTCATTGTCCAAGAAGTCTTTGATCTCCATGCTATTGCGTTTCACCTCTAAATTATGGCTCTGATATGTATGCATTGAGTCTTTCAACTTCTATCCACTTATAGACAATGAGATTATTTTAATAAATAGGTATCCAAAAATAAATCTTTCAACCCTTGTGGCCTTCCCATTCATTGCATCCTCGACATTACTGCTTTACTTTGCATTTACATATAAAAATTCCACTCTTAACTGTTAATCCAACTCAGCTCAATAACGATTCTGGAATAACTACTAGGCCACTGTAGTTTGCATTGAAATGATAAAGAAAACTGTCTTGCCAAAGATGGCAGTAAAATAAAACAACTGAATCGAAGCTGTACTGACAATGAAACACAAACAGAAATAGACAAATACGCTACAATCAAACTACGGAGACGGAACAGCACACACACACAAAAACCTCACCAACTTAAAAACCTAAACTTCTCACACACAGCAGTTACTAGGGGAACATCACAACTGTCTCAACAATCATATGTTAAAAAAAACTCAGTTTGTGCCACAGAAATGTTCCGATTAGTTCTGCTATGCAAAGATCTTAACTTATACCAAGTCCCACCATCTGTATTGAAGCTCTTGATCCACATGTTTGAGATTTAACTGATAGGAATACAGAAGTTAAAACAATCCTACACAAAAATGGTATCAATAAATGTGTGTGTGCATGGGAAAAGGGCCCATATGTTGGTAAGCTTGATTTTGAGATATAAGCCAATAAAGGTGAATAGGGCAGGGTGTCAAAAACGTAGTTCCAAGTGATTTTGAAAGTTAAACCATTTTTAAAGCATAACTGAAAATTTCAGTGTCCAATTTTGGGTTTAAAAGCTTGAAATATTGGTTTTTGGGAGCCCTATCAGCTTTAAAAATTCCTTAAATTTGTACTAGAAAAGCCGTTTTTCTCAAAACTGCGTTTTCGCAATTTGTCGCACAAAATATGTAATATCTCAGGACCTAATTAAGATATCTTAAAAATTCAAAAAGCATAACATTCAGCATGATATGAGCATTCTGGAAATGCATTTATCTCAACATCCATATCTGCTGACATTTGGGCCCTTTTCCCATGCACACACACAAATGTAAGGAACAAAATACTTTACGCAATGAAATCATGAAAGGCTAATTCAAACCTGTGCATCCAGTCCACAACTGATCTACCTGTGCCAATACATAACCTAAATAAGCTCACCTTTCTTCTTCTTGACAATTTTCTTCTGGCCATTTTCATCTATGATCTCCTCCTCGGACTCTGATTCTTCTTCACTTCCTTCATCGTCATCACCTCCTCCTCCTTAGTTTGATGAAAAAAACAGACACAAATAAACAAACACCAATAATCAATTAGTTACCTATTGGAGTAAAACTTTTTTAAAATAAGATATTAATAAATGTTGAAAATGTTCACCATGTAATTTTATGAAACACAACTTTTTTTTTTAAACGTTTCGGTATTCAATATTAATTCAGACAGCTGTGCTAATGCATAAATACAGCATTACCACCTTAATCAAATCACAGATATTTACATGATATATCTTATCTACAAAGTCAAGCATTCAGCTTCTCATGTTAGTTTTAAATCAACAAGTTTTTTAAAATTAATTATACCAGATTCTCAAAATCCAGTAGCTGTTGTAAAACAGGAATACAGTATTCCCCTGACCCTTATTAACCCTTTCAGTGGCCCAGGTTTTGCAACACCTTTGCCAATTTAGACCATAAAAAATCCTAAGGGTCTTGAGGTTAAACCACTTTCTAGTCGAAGGGGTATTACTATGGAAATATGTTGGACACTTCATATACAGTTATCTCCCGTTTTTAACCTTGAGTTTTAGGTGATGGGTTATAGATACACAGAATGTCAAATTTAAGGCCCTGAAGGGGTTAATGCCACAGCTTGACAGATTCTCGCTCACCATCTTGTAGCTATTGTGTGACTGGAATAAACTATTCCCCCCTGAGCCTTATTAATGAGACATGACAGATGTTCACTCACCATCTTGTAGCTATTGTGCAACTGAAATAAACTATTCCCCCCTGAACCTTATTAATGAGACACTATGACAAATGTTCACTCACCGTCCTGTAACTGTTTCTTGAGTTCCTCAATCTCTTTCTGGAACTGTCGGAGCAGAGCATCCTTCGGGTCCTCGTTGATCTTGGCCTTGTTCTTGATGTTCTTGGCTCGGTTTGCGTAGCGCAGGGAGCTGATGGACTCGTCATAGTTATAGTCTGCTGGACCCACGTTTGCCAGTTGATTCATATTTCTTAAGGTTTTACTTTTGTCTTTGTGCTCAGTCAAGCATGTCTAGTCAGCGTTATCTTGTCCCTCGAGGCCTAATGGTCTCTTATAATGTCACTGAACCAGAAGAACGGCACAATTCATACCGCATTTTTGTTATAGTTGCTAAAGAGAGTGTACACTACTTCAATAAGACCATCAACATAAATTTATCAACAAACATTTCAATTTTAATCGCAAACCTAACACTATTAAGTAAACTTTTGAGAATGGTCGTCAACCTCCTCATTGAAAGATAACACACAGGATTAAAAAAAAATTATCGGCTATCAATGTAGGATATTTTTTTTTGTGATTTGATATTAAACTCAATAGCACAGCCTTGTACATTTTTTACATTTAGACAATCTTCAAAATGTGAGGGGAAAAAAAAAGAGAAATTTTCATTGGTAAAAAGGAATGAAAAAAAATTAAAAAAATATTTTTCATAGATATAAAGTATATTGAAAAGAAACCCAACTACGTCCGCACCATGACAGTCTTGGAGTTGCCATAGTCTGCTGGACCCACGTTTGCCACCTGAGGTAAGGTCAGGGAAAAGGACAGAAGAAAACAGTATGACTATGAGTTGATTCATATTTCTTAAGGTTTTACTTCTGTCTTTGTGCTCAGTCAAGCATGTCTAGTCAGCGTTATCTTGTCCCGAGCGAATCCTGCAGGAGGCGTGTGAGCTTGCTGTTTCGGTAGGGGATGTGAGTGGACTTGCCGTCCACCAGCGAGGAGATGACGTTGCCCAATGTGGACAGCGACAGATTGATTTTCGTTGCCTCCTTCAGGCGCTGGCCGGTGGCCCCAGTCTTCGCTTGACGCTCAGAGCCCTGAAGGTCAGGAAAGAGAAATGACGGACAATGATCTTATATGAAATTCATGCGAGTTTTCGCGTTTGTTTTCATTATTTCTTTTTCATTTTAGAAGGAATTAGATTGAAATTAAACATGAAAGTTTGGACAGTATTGTTTCAAATTCAAGTAGGTTCTATGTTTTTTTAATTTACTGAATATTTAGTTTAAAATCGATCATGAATATTGGGATCAAGTTCGAAGCATAGAAAAGAATAATTATGACGCTGTTCTTATTTCAAATTTATGAGAGATCTCTGTTTTTTTTTTATTTGTTTTTTCTTAACAAAAGATTTAATTGAAAACAATCATGAAAGTTCGAATCTAAATTCAAAGTAGTAAAAAGTATAATGACTGGTGATTTCATTTCAAGCTTGAGTGAGTTCTCTGGTTTGTTATTTGTCCTTTTTTTAAGGAGGATTTAGATGAAAAATCAATCATGAATGTTTGGATGGTATTATTTCAAGTCCATGTTAGTTCTCTGGTTTGCTACAATATATGTATATCAATTACCATATGAGATTTCATCAGGCATTTCCAATATCTTAGAAAATAATTATATCAAACACACATTTTTTCTGAGCAATTTCAGAACCACTAAAAGTTTCATAATTTTGTTGAATGCTATACATATTATTAAGATGCCATCGTTTTAAAGCTTGAGAGGAGAAAAATGAAAGCTGGGTGATGTTACTGTATTTCTCTATGGATGCAATTTATTATCTCCCACTGTACTCATAGAACCTCAGTATCCACACAAAAAAGCACAGTTTCTGTCACTGCTGTACATATTATTGAGATGCCTCAAACACTGGAGATGCTGTGGCTTGTGGACTCATTACAGGCATGTTGCAATAAAAAACAATTTCTGTTTCTTAGATGGTCATTTAATGATAAATAGAGGAATACGCACAACTTAGCAACAATAAAGAGAGGAATATGCCCAACTTAGCAACTTAGATGGTCATTGGCATTGTGACTTTGAGCTACAAACTAGATTTAGACTCTATTCCTATCACAAGGTTAAGATTAACAGATTAGCAAAATCAAGCACTGCATTAAGGTTTGTGGTGCTGTAGACCTATTTCTAGATATTGATCTATATCGAACATCACTAAAATCATTTTAACATTTTAAACCAAGAAACTGAAAGCAGGTTCTTTATTTCCTATTGTACTCACAGCCAAGTCTACAAGGTGCAGTTTCCCAACCCTCACGTGCTGCTCTCCGTCAGGGCCCTTCTCGCTGCACTCAATCGTCACGGTGAAGATGGCGTGAGATCTGGAGCTGTGCATGTTCATGTTGGTCGCGCCCACAGATCCTGTGTGACATTGACGCAAAATATAACGCAATACTTTTGATTTTTTTTTTAAAGAATATGATACCCACTTTTAACAGCGTAAAATTTGTTCAGGAAAAAGAGCAACAAACTAGTACAAGCTTGTTCCCTGCTGAATGCATTCAAAATTGCATAAGGCTAGCAGTCCCTCTAGGCTTAACATGGTTCCATTAAGAACTAGTATATTGAAAAGGGAGTCCCGTTATTTATCAAAAGAGACTCATCAATATGGAGTTGGAAAGGATAAAAAAATAAAAAAGATGAAGGAAGATTAAAAGAGAGAGAGAGAGAGAGAGAGAGAGAGAGAGAGAGAGAGTAAAAGAGCACAGTTAAATACTAATTCCCTATCCATATAAATATCTCACTGTTTTTGTTTCCTAAAGTCATGATGCGGTCCATGTCGTCAGCGTTATTGACGACAAAAGCAGAGAGATATGATGCGGTCCATGTCGTCAGCATTATTGACGACAAAAGCAGAGAGATCCTTCACATACACGCCGACATCGGGCCTCTCTTTGACCTGCAACATGACAATAAAACAAATTTAGACAGTTAAGAATAGAAGAAACCTTGGCTGCTGTCTGGCATAATCCTCTAGGATGAGGGTCAAAGCTTTAAAACCATAAAATCATTAATAGGGAGTAAGTATGCTATGACTCTCATTATCTAGTATGTTTGTGTTTGTATTTTAAATCTAGCTTTGAGTGACAGATTTAAAAATTTGTTTGGCAACAGTTTGCACAGTCTCAAAAAGTACAAAGAAACTATGATGTCAAATACACTGAACTGTATGATACTCTAGAATACACTGAATCCACCAGTTTACTTAAAAGAATATCAACCACTGCAACTTCATATCTCAAATTTGAGCAAAACCAGAACCCACCTCAAGGCGTGCACTTTGATCTTTACCGAGGAGATCTTTCACTTCTTCATTGTAGATTTCTAAATATGCAACTCGCACCAGGAACCTTAAAAAGTATAAAAAATACATGACGCTATAGTTAAAAATACTATTCTAGAGTTTATGTAAACATTTTTCATTATATATTTGTGTAGATTTATTGAAAAGATGCAGAAAATATATGCAGTCTTGAAGTTATATGAAATTAGGTTGTCTTATACACAAATCTCAACTAGACTAAAGCTTAAAATTTGATATCAGATTAAAGACAAAAAATGATCAAAGAATTTTTGTGAAATAAAGTCAGTCTACACAAAAACAGCATTTTGTACCTGGTATCTCCCTCAGCTTTGGCTATATGACCGAATATATGGGCAAAGGAGTTTGGGATAATTCCCCTTTTCTCAGGTATGGCCCTCAAGCCTTCCATTGTGTAGGTCTTTCCTGTTCCAGTCTGGCCATATGCAAAAATGGTGCCTGAAATAAGATACAAAGAATATAAATAGAACTTGACAAGTCATATCTTATGGAAGCTTTGAGGCAGCAGCACAGCAAGAAAAGAGAGAGAGAGAGAGAGAGAGAGAGAGAGAGAGAGAGAGAGAGAAGATGGGGACAGAGTCTAGGGAAAGGAGAGACTGAAAGAAGGGGAGTGAAGGAGAGTCATGAAGTGAAAAGGCAGGCAGGGGAGTGAGGGGAGCAATCAGAGGGGTGGTGGAGAGGGGATTGAGGGAGTCAGAGAGAAAGAGAGAGATAGACAGACAGACAAAGGAAGATGTGGGGTGGAGGTGAGTAAAGAAAGAGTCAAAAAAAAAGAGACAGACTTCCTTATATGTCTAACTGACCATTGTATCCCTCCAGCACACAGTCAACGACAGGCCGAGCCACCTTGTTGTAGACATCAAGCTGCTTGCAGTTTGGCCCAAACACGATGTCAAATGTGAACGTCTTAGGTGGCTCAGATGAGCCAGCCTGGGGGTTCTTCACATTCACTGTGCCGCGGACCTCGTCGATCTGAAGTAAATAAGGACAAATGTTGGGACACTTCTGTACAGTTTCTTAAACTATTTCAACAGATGATCAATGTCTGCTTCACTTGATTAGGTTTCAATTTTTATATTAAAAAAAAATCTAAAGAGTATAGATTTTATTCTTATAAAGCAACATCAGGACAATAAAGAACCATTATAGCAGAATTTCACAACAAGCTTTGAAATAATGCACAACACATTCATTATTTTTTAACCCTCAACATAATAAAAATCCTAGAGCATAAAATAAAACACACACACAAAATGGGGACATTGACAATGTTTTCATTATTACTTTTTTTTCACTTCACAAATTACCAGAAAATTAAAGACCATTAATAAGAGACCTATGGATGCTTGTATTTCATGTTACAAAAGATAAACCCCAATGAACTAAAAACTATGATTACTTCATACCTTTACTACTTCAGTGCAATTTGTTGAGACTTCTTTCTCATTCAACGGTCTTGTCCTCACCACCACTCGGACATTGTCCACTTCTTTCATGCTCTGACTTTCCTAAAAAACAGCGAGAAGAAAAACAAAGGCAAGCAGACATTTAGTTTCTCACACTACAGCAAGAAAAAAAAAAAACTGATAGACATAAAGAATTATTGGATGCTGATAGATGCAGCGTGTAATAGTCTAAAACTTAAGATGATGGCGAAAGAAGAAAATGTGTAGACACTATTAAAAAATTGAATATAGATCTAGGATTAAGAACTGACGGAAGTTGAAAATGTGAGGAAAAAGTGAAAGGGAAGAGCAGCAATAGCAAAAATTAAGAAGCTTTTTAGAGGAAAATTTATAAGAGAGTTTGGATGAGCTAAGGAGTACCACAACACTGGCCGGATCAAAGTTAGAAAGCTAGAACATTTTGCTCTCCTGAAGTGATACCTTGTAAAATCAATTACTAGAAGCAAAACTGGACAAGAAGGCAAGCAGATTAGCAGATTAAGGGTACATCAAAGGGAAGATTCAAAGATGACAAACGTGTAGGTGATTGTACTTTGAAGAGCAGCACAAAGACAACTTTTAGGTTTAAAATTGTAATGGATAACAACCAGAGGATGATGATGGTGATATATAATCAATCTAGATCTAGGCTCTATATCTAATCTAGATTGTTCATACAAGTTATACAAAATACAGTATTATGCCATATTGTGCTGTTAGTGTTATCAGTAGTCAACTCGAGGTGCAGTTTTAGATAAATATTTAATTAAGATGGTAGCTACTACATGTTTCTTTAGAGCTGATAACTCTGGTGTATTTAGGGTGTTTACCTAACTAAATATCTATGTTTCATTTGGGGATAAATTCAGACTTGTGCATACAAGATAATCTAGATCTAGTCTCTAAATCCCATATCCTACCAACTGAACGGGAGCCTGGGAATCTTTTAATTATTGACTTTCAATCTTACCGGCATCTTTTATTCTTTCAATGGAAACTTGTCATTCAAAAAACCAGTGTACTTCCCCACTTCGAAGTTTGATCAAAAGACAACATTCATTGTAGGTTTTGAGAAATAAAGTTTTGAACAAAACTGCAATGTTTTGGTTTTTTCTTTTCTAACTCAAAGAATGCCCAAGAAGACATTCGGTAGTTAACATAAATATTCCCCACAGCGCTTGCGCACCGCTGAGTACAGAAGATTTCCTATTCCTCCTAATAAACAGCCTGTAATAGGTTTCTCCCGTCGCCCATTTGATGATATGTAAAGAAGTGAGTAAAATTAAGATAAAAAGAGAATTTTTGTGGTTTTTGTAGACTGGGGAACGGTGAAATTAAGATAAGACCAATAAATGGCTAATATTTTAATTCCAAAGACAATCATTTTAGTAATCAGGGCCATTTCATAGCCATTTATACTCTTTCATTCCGATATATCTTACATTTTTTTTCGACCGATCAACCCAATGTTTAGCCGAAATGGTCGATATAATCGCCAGTTATGCATGAACATATTTATAATATAAGGAGAAGCCTGTGATTTCTATGTATAACAATCCTGAGAACTGAAAAAATTTACTGAAATAGTTTTACTTTCCATTTTTTTTTACTGTCTTTGTGTTGTTAGGAACAAGGGTTGCTGGAGCCGATTCAAGCTGCGTGCGACATTGTATACACTTCCTAGAAGCGGTTATTTATAGCTCAATGTTTTTTTTATGTCATTGTCATTGAAGTCGAAATCGAAAGTACAGAAAAAGGTTGGGGTTGGATTCGATGTACACATGAACTTGAGAAAACTCAGAAAATGGTTCGTTACTATTTCATCATTTTACTAAAATATAATCTTTTCTAAAAATGTACTTGGATTTCTTTTGTACATACACATAATATTAAATGTTTAGTCGTAAGGAAATATGAGAAAATACAGACATGTTGTAGATTCTGGATCTTGATATATCTAGATCTATATCTATAGTCTATATTGATTTAGAAACTCTAGATAAATCTAGCTCTGACACGAACTCAAAACAAAACAAGACAGAACAAAAAGTTTACAATTCGACAGTGACAGCAATAATTATGGTCTGATGACATGGCTTGTAATTGAGAATTTGGTTTTGATCCAGGATATGTTCCCTACAGTCTGTCCCCCCAGGAAGATGCATCCGCATCAGACTCTGACGAAAGCAGAAAACCCTACCCACTTTAAATGGATTTTTCCTATTGATAAAATGAAAGAAGCCTTGTTAAATTTTTATCTACATATTCTATAGATCTATGTTATATACTGTTAACTGTTATTTTATACTAATATCAACATAATTTTTTATCAGGCCAAGTATCTTGCCCAGATTATCGTTATGGGTACGCAGGTAGTTGGCAAAGCGTTTGCCCGGGCAGTGCGTCAGGAGTTTGCAGCAAGTCAACAGGCAGCCCAAAATGCGTCCAAAAATCGACATGGAAACAGAAAATCAGCTGCTGCCGACACTGTGTCAGGAATGACGCTGCAGGTAGTCTCTTGATCTTTAGATCTGAAATTGCAACATTATGACAAAATTTGTGAGAAACCGCAGAGAGCAGTAGTTGCTAAAATTTAGTAAAAAATAAGCCTCACCCTGAGGCATAGTGAGATTTGAAAATTGAAAGACATTTTTTGAAAAGTCTTCTGAGATAGAGGATATATATTCATTTTTTTTTTAAAGAAGATTTGCAGTGTAAAAATCTTGTACAAAATCTGATTAAACTTATGCAATATATTTAAGATATCAGCTATGCAATCTATATTGGTGTTTAAATATTTGGTTAAGTTACTATGTCTCATTAAAATGTAAGGGAGATTATTGGTTAGAAGTAGTAACATGCTTAGAACCACTGAAATTATTAAATACTTTTTGGATCAATTTTTGTTTGTTATTGTCACACCAGGAAGCTAAGCAAGTTTTGAACGTATCTGACATAAACGATCAGGAAGCAGTTCTCAAAAACTACAACCACTTATTTCAAGTAAACGACAAGTCTAAAGGCGGATCTATATACCTGCAGTCCAAGGTTTGCATCTTTTAAATTTCTATACACATACATTAATCTGCAACTTGTGGTATTTTATTTATTTTTTGAATGGAAACCCAGCGAAGATTGTTTTTCATTTAATAAAAATTGCAAAACTGATTTCTATGATTGTGCTCCACCTAACAGTTCCCCCTGTACTGTGTTATATTTTTCTCCTCTACTGCTTCTATATAGACTGTTTCACTATTCAAACACTATTTTCTTCTTTCTGTCTTCTCTCTCAGTCAATCATTCACATGCTTGGGATTTTATTTAAACTTCAAATTAAGAGGATTCAAATTGCAGAAGGGGACATACCTGAACCACAAAAGTGTTAAATGTAGTAGACAGTTACTTATTGTATTTGAAAAACTGTTTTTCCTTTTATTTTCTTTCTATAGCAACTTTCTCCCAACCAAATTTCTTGTAAAGGCATGTCTTGTGTAGCAATGATCATCGAATTCTGCTTGACAGATAGTACTTTTTGTAATGCCTATTGGTGGTGTGAACTTTGAATTAAGAGAATCAAACCAGAAAAACTTACAATAATGAATTTGATTTTAATAGAGCCGAAGAGAAAAAACCTATTCTCTAACAAATTTGGTTTATGGGAACTTTAAACAATCAGACTTCATTTTGTGAGGTTTCCACTGTAGATTTAGTGTCTGGTACGCAACTTTGTAAGCTTTCCGTCACTTCAAGTTTGTTGGATTTGCAGATGGATCCAAGATAGTTTATTTAAGACAAAGAATAAGAAAAATAGGGGATTTTTATGTGTTCGTTGAATGTCGGATGTCCTTTGAGTCCGAGTTTGTTGTATTCGAGCTCTACTGTACCGGCATCATTGTTTGGACCTCTAGATAGAGATAATGGTAGAGCACTAGGATATGCTTGGCTGTTCCACTGCCTAGATTTGCAATAGGCAGCATTGTTTTGTTCCAGTGATGAAAGACCAAAGGTTAGCTGCATGTAGAGGAGGGTAGGGTTGTTACTAGTTTCAGTGTCGGTACGGAAAGGTGTAGAAAAAAATGACTGGGCTGAGACACTGGTGAATAAGCTCAAATGTGCAGGCTTGAGAAGATGCTGTCAGCACCTTTCTCAATTTTTTTTTAAATGTTGGGTTTAGAGCAGATCTGCTCTCTAACTTCTCGTTATTTGCAGGGTTAAACAATATGGGTTCTCGTTATTTCCAAAATAAATTATAGAGATAGAAAAGTGGGGATTAAAAAATTGTCCTTATTCGAGATGTCCTTTAACATAGGAACTGATGACATGTTTGAAATTTGTATTTTCAGGTCTTTCGCGCTAAGGAAAGAATTGACTTGGAATTGACCAATCAGCAACAACCGAAGAAAGACCAGTCTCGAAATGCAGACCCTTGACAAAACTCTAAGCTATATTATAGTTTCTATACTTAGCTCTGTTGCTTGTTGGATGCAGATTCGGAAGTGATAATTTATTGGACTGCTTTGCTCTCAAGGATCAAGTTTTTGGTTCTCTGCATATTTCTATGAACAATGAACTCATTTTTTTGGTTACAGAGAAAGACAAAGGGAAATTAAAAAAGATTTCTAAAATGTATATATACATAAAGGTAGGCAGAGTTGAAAGAAAGAATGAGATGGTAGAGAAAGAGAGAGAGAGAGAGAGAGAGAGAGAGAGAGAGAGAGAGAGAGAGAGAGAGAGAGAGAGAGAAAGAGAGAGAGGGAGGGGAGAGCATGAGCGAGAGAAGGAGACAAGAGAGAGTAGGAATGGAAGAAGAAAAATACAATCTATGTCTCTTGACCTAGTTCAAGATATTATTCCAAACAATGCCATTTGGAAGTCTGGAAGTGATGAGAACTGCCATATACTTTTTTTTTTACCCCGCAAACATGCCTCTCACAATAATCCACTTTTTGAATGAGTAAAACTAAGAGAAAGAGGAGTTAGTCTTTTCTTCAAATTTTATTTTTTTTAAATTGAATATTTTGATATTTATGATTTATAAGGAGATTTTGCTAGGAAAATGAGTGAATTTATTTTTTTTATTCTGGTTTTTATATCATAAAAGAAAGTTGACGTGTGCATGAAACAAAGGAACTCTCTGTAACTGAGATATATCATGATTTTAAATGAATTCTGTCTTTATTAAAACAATAGTGCATTTTACAAAAATGTAATACATGTACTAATAAACATCTACAGAAATTGAATTTTTTTGCGCTTTTAAAAGTAGCCATGTTCCTGTTTATTTTTCCTGTTGAACCATAGCTATAACTTAGTATAACTATAAAAACCCAATCTACTTTGTTTTACCATAAACATGTAGGGCCTACCGATATACCT
This sequence comes from Elysia chlorotica, assembly GCA_003991915.1. Classification (NCBI taxonomy): domain Eukaryota; kingdom Metazoa; phylum Mollusca; class Gastropoda; family Plakobranchidae; genus Elysia; species Elysia chlorotica. The sequence continues at coordinate 518,869 of RQTK01000115.1, read as the reverse complement.
AAGTATATTATATACTGTATGCCGCATCACTATGTTACCGCTTTATGTCCTGATTTCCCAACAATAGGTGCTATGTGATAAAAATGTATTATTTGAAATACTTATATATTACATATACAAACGTAATTATGTTTCTAAATTTGGGAAAATAAAGCTGAGCCGTTGATTATATGTGGTTATATCACTTTGCCCTTGCTATAGTATTCCCTTTTTGAAATGAGATACCACTTCCGCTTACAATGTTCAAACCTTCGATATATGACAAAAGTTTCTTCCAGCTACACCTGTCGCCACTAAATTAACTGATAGATTACTACATCGTCCGAGCTCCATACTTACAAAACTATCGGAAAGGGCTATCACTTTTCTATGTAAAACAATTTTTGTTTTATTTTTATTCAACCTCGGGAAGAAATAATGATGTGCTGTTAAAAAAAAAATCCTTATTAAAAATAAGAGTGGTTTCCCTTGCCTATTAATATGGGGGGGTAGCACTTGTGGAGAGGCCTAGAAATCTATGGGTAAATACAGCGTACTTTGAACACCATCACTTATCAGCCTAACTTGAAAACATGCAAACAAATTTCTTTAAGTGTCCAGATCCGTTACAGCCATTGGCGATCACAGCCTTTCATTTCTTTCTGTTACCGTTGGATTGATCAAAGCAGTGATGCTTTAAGGGATTTCTTTTTGCTTATGATGGTAAGCTTGTCCTACTCCAGAGGAAGTGCTGAAATTTATCACAATCTTTCAACACATCAAGCATTTCCTTCTTGCCATAGGCACTACATAATTTGACATCCCTATTGAGGCATTTTTGTGCCTTGGTGTATTCTTCAAGTCAAGTATAAGAAAATGGGAATACTTTATTAGTCCACAAGGGAAATCTTGCTTTGTTACAGTGTAGTAAAAGTACATGTAGTACACTGACTGTACATGTACATGTAAAATCAAGTGAACCTCTGCATATATTATGGAGTTTATGGGAGAAAGATCTACAACTACAATGAAAGGGCATACATTTGTCATCAATATCTTTTTTTTTCAGGGGCACGGATAAATCTGAAGTTATAGGTTTTTGTTTAATATCCTTACAAATTTTGGATGCCTCTAATCGTTTAGTTTTTGTACTGTAGTTCAATGTGGACCAAACTTAACAGCTAATGCCAAATCTTATAGTTTTCCAAGCGATGTCAAAACAAAAATTTGTGTAACTGCAAGACTTGCAATGACGATTAAAACACAGTAGACTGTATCATACTATCAATCTATCAATGATCATAATTAGCTACATTGATTGGAGTAAATAAGGTCTATGTAACAATACTTGCAAAGTCAACTCTGCGTAAATCAATTCAACAGAACAAGTGTTTTTTATATAATGTATATAGTTTTAATGTTAAAAAGTTACAAACCAAGCAATAAAGTTGTTTGCTGCCTTTTCTGTATTAATTATGCATTTCGATTGGCTCTTTTAGAATAAAGTTTTTAAAGATGTGTAATATTGACAATAAACGAAAAGAAATAACACATTTTGCTAAAAAAAAAAAAAAAAGTGCCATTGGAATATAAAGACATTAAAGTTAAAGTTAAACAAGGTTTTACCTTTTTCAAAAGGCAGAGACCATGTTGCAATATACGTTTCTTATCGAATCTTATTGCTTTAGGTATCGGTACTGAACAAAATATTAGAATTCAGGCAAATTCTAGAATATAGGTGATTTATTTTCTTTATACATTCTACGTAAATAACAGCAGTTTGGCCAAATATCAATTCCTCTAGAAATTAGAATGTGTAGTGATATAAAATTCACAGAATATTGGAATGTATAGATGAAAAACAATTTTTTAAAGAAAGGATCTAAACTGCTGTCATGTTGCTGGAGCTGTCCAAGCAAAAAAAAACAAGAAGAAAAAAAGGGATAATGACAATGCTGTGTCACTATTCCATAGCAAAACATTTACAAGGTTCATATATATCATTATATGTCTGATACAAATTGTATATTTTATCTCATTTTCTCAAAAACACAAAGGGTTTTCGTCACACATCATTAATATCAATAAATATTATTATTGATTGTAATGTCCATCCTTGCACAAAGCATCTGCTGTCTCTCCGAATTCTTAATTTCAACAATCAAGATATACCGACCCTGTAAAGTAAAACAATCAAACTATTAAATAATGCAATTTACTAGCAATACATAATGAGACATTATTAGAGAGAAAGAGAGATAAAGAGGGGGGGGGGAGCAAGAGAGAGAGAGGGGAGAAAAAGAAGAAAGAGAGGCGGGAAGGAGGGAGCAATAGAGAAGAAGCCTACATATATTGAGAATGGGTATGGAGGGGTATAGAGATAAGTGCAATAGGAGAAGCATTAAAAACCTTCCTTGCTTTGGGGTATTATTCAATTTTTTTGTGATTGGATTCTGCATGATATACTTTCTCACATTTTGTGTTCTATACAAAGTTGAGAAAATCTTTCCACTTCTTACCTAGATCAAGAACTGCTAAGATATGGGAAGGCTTGTTTAAAAAAGTTAGCTGCTCTGGGCGGCAAGATATCTGCATTTATTCATATCATGTTTTCCAGGTCTGTCACTAGACAACACTATACATTTAACAGATTCATAAAAACATGGTAATTGGGGAACACATATGTCACTTTACTACATGTATACCTTTCCAATATAGTAGCCATCTGAGTCTGGGTCCTTCGACTTGGTGAAATGAATGTATTGTGTCCTTTTCAGTTGGTCTTTTTCATAACATAATGTGTTTTCAAAATTAGGGTTAGGTGGAAGAAGTTTTATGCAGAGGTCTTGTAGTTGGGGCAGTTGATCAAGATAAGTTCGATTGTTTCCATATGTATGGGGGCAGAGAGGGAATACATAATTATATGCACATTGGTCTCTACCTAAGAACCTTGAATTCAATCACATGATTATGGAAAAAACATTCCAACCAAAATACAAAGACAAGAGGTTTGGCTTGTTGGCTCTTAAGATCCATTGCCAGCAACAAGGCCGGGGTCAAATGGCTTAAGTGGTAGAGCTTTGGTTGTCTGATCCAGAGGTTTGCGGTTCAAAACCCTCAACCAGTCAAAATTTGTATGATTTTGATCCATTACTCGTGTGTGGCAGCACATAAAATTGTCAGATGTCAGTCTTGTAACCGGTTCACAATATAGCCTTTATAATTCTAACGTTGTACATTAGGCAACCATCTCAACAAGTCAGTAACTAGGCAATCTCCAGCATGGGTCCCAAGACTAGCATCTGATCTGAGAAATTTAGGTTTATGCCCCACAGAGATACAGCAGAGATATAAAGAATTTTTTTCTCAGCTAGTATTCACATTATGTTTATACAGTACTGACATGGTGACAAAGACGCAGTCTGTAAGGAGCAAGGAAGACTCATTGGTTTGTGTTGTTGCTTTGTGTCCAAAGTCAGCACTATATAGACTATTTTGTGGACAGCTCCCAAAACTAAAGACTGACAAGTTTAGGTTCTGCCACACAGAGACAGTGTAGGGATACCATGACTCTGTTTCAGCCAGTTACATTAAAGTAACTGACAGTACACCAACCCAACCAGTAGATGACAAAGTTGCCAGAGCCAAAGCTCGAACCACCGACCTCCTGCGTTGAAAGTTGATGGTCTGCCCCAAGGCTACCGCAAAGGCACATTGGGATTGAAATCCCAGACTCCTGGTTAAAATCTACATGCTGTACCTACTGAGCTCCCTTAGTCCACTGTTCCATAAAATCAAAGGGAGATTTGGAGCGACAGAAGCCGCATAACTTGTAAGGCGACCAGACACTTTTTAACACGAAGGTGATAATGCAAGCGAGAAGAAGACCATACAATTGTGTTGATATATTGATACAGTAGAAACACTCACCCCCCCCCCCCCCCCCCACACACACACACATACATAAAAACAACATAATTTACCGGAAAACTCAGCAAATACTTGGTGTTTGTAATGGTTTTCTTCAAGTTGACTGAAACTGGAAATAAAAAAAAGAAAGAAAATAGTAATCAACCACCAATGATCAAGGAATTGAAGAAAAGTAATACATGTGTAATGAATCATTAAAATCTCAAAATTACTTAGACAGCCTTGAAGTTACATAAGTCTTCACTTTATTGCAATTTTGCATTAGACTATGACCATTAATTTTAAGTCAAAGCTTTTATACCTTATATACATGTTCAGAAACTTTTTGAGTGCCCGCATGTATATATATAATTTGCATTGTCTCATCATCATCATCATCATCGGTATTTTGATTAACGTGCAGGTACTAGACAGCCTTGGTTACATAAGTCTTCACTTTATTGCAATTTTGCATTAGACTATGACCATTAATTTTAAGTCAAAGCTTTTATACCTTATATACATGTAATTTAGAGTCATGTATTGTTCAGAAACTTTTTGAGTGCCCGCATGTATATTTTGAAAGATTTCTGGGTCTCACAATCTTAAGTCAAAACATTTAAAGTCAAACAATCTGTTGATGAACCAAACAGTACAGAAATGTAAATTATTTTAAAAAAAAAACTTAAGGTCTAGAATAAGGTGACCAGAAATTTAAAAGAGAAAATCAGCAGTAGAAAACATGAGAACAAAAAGATAAGAAAATAACAAAAACAAAAAATGGTGATTGTGAAGCGACCCTGAAGTTATTCAATCTTATGTTCATAAAAATACAATTAATGTAATAAACTGATACTTGACCATTCAGAACGAAAAGGAGATTAAAATACAAGCACATGTTTGCTATTAACTATAAATATAAAACTTAAAATTACAAACAAAAACAAAAAGCTATTTACATCCTTTGCTGACTGGGCAAGCGACAGTTTTCGTAATGTCATCACAGGAAAAAGGATATGCATGGCTGAGAAATGGCTCTGCCTCTCCAAATTCCCTCAGAGTGAGGTTGTAAAAGCCGCCGTCAAGTTTGTATGCTGTGGATGATGGGTTAAAGTGAATTTTGATGTGTAACAGTGATCTGTTATGTTTAAAATCATTAAGACAAGAGGACTATTAAATATGTGCTCTATTCTCGTTGTTATACAGGTATTTCATGGCTTTTATCCTTTTTTTAATAAATGCAACCTGCAATGTGATATGAATTACATGTAACTGAGATCTCTAGTGATATTAGTACACCAGGACAAAGTCACGATATTATATCAAGACTTCTTCCTCCGAACCCCGTTCCCTTTCTTCCACCTCTTTCTCCACTCAGAAAGCTTCCAAAGTAAGGGTTAAGCAGAGTAACAACTAACATGTACCAGAGTGAGCCATCGCAAGAGGAACAAAGATAGGATGGGGAGGGACAGAGCGCTAGAAAATCAATGGGGAGAAAGAAATAGAAAATACATAAGTTGAGGTATACAGAGAGAGGAAAAAGAGGAAGATATGTTAGATAGATAGAGAGTGAGAGAGAGAGAGAGAGAGAGAGAGAGAGAGAGAGAGAGAGAGAGAGAGAGAGAGAGAGAGAGAGAGAGAGAGAGAAAGAGAAACAGACAGACAGATAGACAGAGACACAGGGAGAAAATAAAGGACAAGAAAATGAAGAAAATTGTTTTTAAAAAAAATAAAAAAGAAAGAAACGAGGGCAGAAGAGAGAGGCAAATGGGTTAAAGGGTTTAAAAGATTGAAAGGGATGAGGGTGAGAGATCATAGAGTAATTACTAACCTTTAAAAGGCACAGTTTTGTAGAAGTCAAAATAGTCTTGTAGTAGTCTATTTGAGTCAAACTTCAAAGTAAGGAATTAAATGCTCAAAAAAATTATACATAAAAAAGGATTTATGGTAAAAATATTATTATAGTTTTTACTTTATGAACAACAATTACTTACCAAAAGTATACTCAAATGTTATGTCTACACTATGCTGTGCACTCAATATTTTAGGACTCCATGAAAAATTAAACGGATTTTGTCCTGAAAAAGAAAAAAGAAAGGATCTGCGTCAAACAAACAAGATACTTCGTATTATTTGTGTGTGTAAATGTGTGTAGGAGAGAGAGAGAGAGAGAGAGAGAGAGAGAGAGAGAGAGAGAGAGAGAGAGAGTAGTTGTAGTAGAAGTTAAGTGATTTCATGACCAAGTTCATCACTACATAGGCCAGATCATGGACGGGCCCGAAGATTGACATCTGAAAATTTTATGTGCTGCCACACGAGACAGGGCGGGGATACCATGACTCCTGTCTCAGCCGAGAGAGAGAGAGAGAGAGAGAGAGAGAGAGAGAGAGAGAGAGAGAGAGTTAGTTAGTTAAATAGCTTCTAATTTTCCTAAAAAAGAAAAGGTCTTATGTAATTATGGCAATGACAATCATATCTGCTCACTAACCACAGTTTGTAGCATATCCGATTCCATCATTTCTTGGATTGAACCTCAAAACTGCACCACTGTCACAAAAGGCAGTCCCTATGGTAACCAACACCACAGCACTCACCAACAAAGATGTCTGTTTAAAATGCATGTTGCTGACAAAAGACAAATTAATGCTTTGAAAATCACAATCCAAACAGTTTTAAAATCAATACTTCGACATTAAAAAAAAACACAAACAAAACAAAAATCATACTAAATCTAGATCTAGCTCTTTTGAGTAGGGTATTTTTATTTTTATTTTGAGTAGGGTATTTTTATTTGGCTGTTGGTAGACGCTACGCAGATCGAGTTGAAAAAGCCGAACTTCCCCACAACGCATTTTCCCATTTTTGTTGGCTGCACTGTATGTCTTGAACTGCGGCACTGTATGTCTTGAAGTGCTGCACTGTATGTCTTGCACTAACATTAACAAATAGCTGAAAGGTTTGTGAGCAATATTCGGCTATCCTATTGAAAAACGAATCTTTATGAGTAAAACCTTGATTCACTTCAAGGGACGACATGCTGCCTGCTTGAAGTCGAAGTTCCCTCTATCTGGGTCTCAGACTGCATTCAGTACATTGCAGTGAGTAGCTCAGAGCGAATGAAACAAAACAAAAAATAAATAAAAAAGGTCCATTCTGAGGTCATAAATTTTTCTGTGCGTTGAGAAAGCAGAACTTTTCACCAACGAACTGCGTAGCCAGCACCCACTTCGTTTTTATCTCTTTTTTTTCTTTTTTTACAAAATGAAGGAATGCTAATATAGATTATTAAAATTCAACGGAAAGAAAAAGTCTAGAGCAGGGAAGTCTCTTGGTCCTAATGTCAGAATAAACAATACACAATAGGCTATATCAATGTGTTATCTAAATTAGATCTAGGTTTCTATTCTGGATCTGGATCTCATCTAGAATCCATCTAACTTGTCATGTCCCCCAAGACAACTAGAGTCTATGTCATCAAAAAGAAAAAGACTAGGCCCCTATGCACCTAAAGCTAGCCAGAGTATATTTGTATTCTATAGGTCTAGATCTAGATCTAGAATCTACATAAAGATCTAGGCTAGTACTAGTAGCCTAGATTCTAAATCTAGAATTCTAGATCTGCCTGATAATTTCTAACCAAGTTCCAGATCTATATCGATCTAGATCTAGACTTCCTACCTTCTAAAAAAGTACATGTACCTCTAGAACTTGGATTTGCTGTCAATATATCTATATTAGTATCTCGATAAACTAAACAAAAATTAAGATATACCTTGATCTGTTTGAGTTGTGCGATCTATAGGTTAGTCTAGATTTAATGCCCTAATGTTTGTGTGGGCTCATGTGGAAACTGGAAAAGCCACCGGGAGTTGGGAATACTTGGGATTCCAAGAAGGAAGTAAAAAGCTAAAAATAGACACACTTACAATATCCGATTCCTGGACAACGAGGCTTCCATAAGAACAGGCCAAGTCACCGAAATGATTGTGAAGAACATATTTAGCGTAATAAGTGTAATAGTGATCTATCTCTCATAAATCATTACCAAATGTTCCTACTATTTGAATGGTATAATTCACTTGAACTCTATAATTATGCAATTTGTTGTCTTCGGTGACTTTACCTGCTATTCTTGGAAGCCTCGCTGGGCAAGCACTTTCAAGACACATGAAGCGCCGGTTCGGGCGGTAGCTCATAGAAGTCTTTCAATATTGTCATACAATGTACCGTAACAGATTTAATAACCAGACTGTCTATGTAGCTTATATAAGCCTACGCCAATAGCCCTGCAGTCGTAATGAAATCTTTTCTTTGTGGTCTAAGTTATTTCAGGTTTATGGTTACAAAACTAAGTGTCGTTACGGGTGAAAATGGTCTTGTTAGAAATGGGACACCTTGTCATGAACGAGGCAATGGCTTATGGTAATATTACTAATAGCTTATTTGATTACCGGTACGTATTCGCCTGTTAGTCTACTGCCACAATACTATTTTGTTGTTTGATTTGTTGTAGTTGTTGCATTTTTACAAAGAAAACTGTGAGGCATTTCGGATGGCGCATTGATGTTACAAATGAGGGAGTACTGGGGAGAAGACTAAGATGAAACCGCTACTCCAATTCTATAATAGCGTACAAATCGTATGTTTCATTGCTCATATACCAATTAATTTTGTTGTTGTCAACAAAAAACAAACAAACAAAAACAAAAAACAAAAAACCCAACAACAACCAAACAAAAACAGCAACAATAACAACACAAACAACAACAACAACACACAAACAAACAAACAAACAAAAACCCACACGAAAAGCTATTGGAGATATCTCCCACACAAAAGTATCTATTTAAAATTGAAGTACATGTAGGGCCACCTACTACACGGAGAAACGTGAGCGCCATATCCTTTATAATAGCTGCTCTAAACTCTGTCGTGAGGCAAACAACTGAAGAACACAACCTGGGACTTATCCTCGATGGTACTAGAAGAGGGTGACTTCCAGCAAAAGTAATCTGCCATGCTGATTTTGAGGATGACTTGGCATCAATGTCCAACAGCCTAAACGGAGCGCAAATTATAATACTCTGTACTAACCGGTCTAGATCGAGCAGCAAGGCAAATAGGACTTCTCACCAACAGCGCCCAAACGGAAAGATATGCCCTTCAATCGGGACAAGGAAACTTGAAAACGATAGGTGGAGATTTGCTGAACCAAGTAGGAGACTTTCAATAATTGGGAGCATGGGTTGCCTGAGTACCCGCTCAAAGAATATAAATAATGGTCAGCAACGAAAACAGTTCCCATAAATGGATCCGCAACGTGGACTTGACAAAGACAGTAAGCAAGAAGCTAGACGGCTCACCTACAAAAATACCCAGTACAGTTAAAGGTGTCACGTGGCAGGACATAATTCTATTTAAAAAAAAAGATAAATAATAAATTTAAAAAATAATAAAATAATAACAACAATAATAATAATAATAATAATAATAATAATAATAATAATAATAATATAATAATAATAATAATAATAATAATAATAATA